>VWZG01000653.1:25951-39985 GCA_013396735.1 Grallaria varia | reverse complement strand
TTTTTTTTTTTTAATAAAACTAAGAATGAGAATAACTCAGGCAGGGTGTCCAGCCTGGAGTTAAAGGTGGCTTTTTGGCACCTTTTTGGCTTCTTCTGGCAACTGAACCTATGATTCTTCACAAGCAGAGGAGCTGGACTCTGAGTACTGGAAAACGTCTCCACAATGAATTTAAAGGCTTCCTGGGTAGAGGTTGGAGAGAAATTTCTTCAGATTTCTGGAAGACTTACTGTATTTCTGGGGATCCAGATGTATTCTCTATTTTAGTAACTTTAATTACAATGAACATTTATTCTTTGGATTGTCAGCTTGTAGGGCCTGTTTGTAAGTGGGAAAGATGTATTAGTTATTGTAAAAATAATGTGAAATGCAGCTGAGCCAATTGTGAGGGCTGACTTTTGGCTGAACCACTATGGGAGACTTCAGATGCTTTTCACCATAAGTTATGTTACAGATTCGGAGCAAAAGTGGCAAAAAACCCATGCAAAATGCACATTTTTCCATTTAAAATAGTCATTCTGCATCTGGTAAGAACTGATTTTTAGTGCTTTAAATACTGGCCCTGATTTATATAGTGCAGTGTGCCCATTTCCTGCTGGTGCAGGACTTGCTCTAAGAAGGTGTGTAACTGTAAAATAAACTCACTGATGAGCCAAGCCTAAAACCTTGTAGAAGAACCTTCCATTTTTCATAAGGGATGTATTGACATACACCTCTGCTGCAGTAATGTCATGTTTGGCTAGCTTAATTCTTCAGAATGTTTGTGTTGTTGTACAATAGGTGTGTTTAATGAAATGTGACACCTTCCTTTTTATTTACAGGTAGGAAGAAAGCTCTTCATGATGGCTGAGCAGGACAGGAATGGATCAGATGCCAGTCCATTCGCAGTAAAATAGTTAACCTCCTTGTTTTATGCCTATGTTTTCTGTACATTGTAGCAATTAACTAGTTTGTTTAGGACTGATGTAAACATCATTGAAATCTGTCAGATATTTGGATAAGTCCTGGTGATTTAATATGCTGTGGCAGTTGACATCAAAAGCTTTCTGACAATATTTTATATCAGTAATTTTTTACTTTTATAAAAGCCTGATTATTGTATGAATTACTAAATTGTGTTAACTAACTGAGCCTAGAGCTCATTTGGTAAATATTTAGAAAACCAGAATTCTCTTCTTTTTCATTCTTCCACTCAAATTCATTTACATACTATTCCTCATTTACACAATATTCCTTCTCTAACAACAATTCCACTCACTTTTGAGGGCTGGCAAATGGTGTGCCTTAGTTTCATGCACTCTCATTGCGTAGTAGAAAGCTGCAATATCTTCTGCTTTCTTCACATTAACATTTTATTTCATATAAAATATTTCTGAATAATTTACAATGAAAATGCTATTTTAGCTTTTCTGTATTGGAACTACTATAAAAGCTATTGAATGTGTGGTCTATTGTGTTCAGTACAGAAAGGAGTGTTCATTTTCAATAATATTTGCAGGCCATTTCAGGGAGCTGAAAAAGGAAAGAAAACGTATTACAATTAGGAGCAATTCTATGTCAGTCACAGCCATATAAAAATATGTTAATCTCTTAATGTAGATAATGGAAAAGACGCAGAGGTAGATGCAGACATGCAATGTTTGACACCACTCTCCCCTCAAAAACCTCTCTTGTGTTGTAGCTGTTAAATACAGACTTATTTCAGTTGCCCGAGGCAATGAGGAATGTGTCACAGACAGGACTTGACTGTCCGCTCATCTTTGCCAGTGAGGTCTGAGCTTCCTCTCTTATTCCAGGTTAAGCTTTGAGCTTCTCTTCCTCACCCAGTGTTGACCTGCAGCTCCACGCACAGACATACCCTCGTTGGCATCAGTCTGATGCCAAATTGTGCAACAGGTTTATTGGCAATAAAAGGATGAGCAATGTGGGTTTAAGGCTGGGGATGATACACAATTTCTGATGGAAATAATTTCTGGTTATTCCTATCCATTTATTTTCCACAATCCTGTGTTTTCAGCACATCCCAAACAGGTAACTGCATTACAAGCTTTTTTTTTTAAGAGAAGATGAGGAACCATTTGAAATTGTGAGGGTATGACCACTATACAATATAGTTTTCAAATAGCTCGGGTTTAACAGCAATGAGGAGATCACCACAGACTTCCTATCCAGAGGAAACCCAATTCAGAAATGTTGTTTAAGATGTTGGCAGACCTGGGCTGACTCTGCACTTTGAGCAAAGGTGACTCTGGTACTCCCTCTGCAGACCTATGTGTAATCCAGCTGATAGGAGTATTAAGACACATCATTTGGGCTCCAAAGCCGTGCTCCCCTTGGGTCCCTGGGGCTGTGCAGTGCAGTGATGCACAGCCAGAGGAGCCTGCATTTCTTGTGGAATGGAACTTTGCTAATGGCTCCTTGGAGCAGGAACTGTGTTTCTGTGTTAGGGCAGATCTGCCCTGGGTGTTTGCAGGGATTTAATGAATCTCATAGAAAACAGTATTTAAATCGATGCAATCTTCCAGGTTCGTTGCAGCTTCAGGAACAAATGCATTTTTATAACATTTACCTCTCCTAAGCAAATGATACTTCTTCAGGTCCTTTGCTGATGATATACCTGAGTGAAGAATCCAGGAACTGGATTCTTGGATTTAACTATCGTTTTTTTCAAAAAGGACCAAGTTCAAGAGAGAAGAGGGAAAACCTCAGAGAAGTCCTTTGTTTTGGCCAGCACTGTGTCTTCTGCACATCAGAGTGAAAATTTAATCCGACGCTGGATGCTGATTTAGGTGGCAGTGTGGGGTTGGCAGAGCCTGTTTGGGCTCACTCGGTGCAGCGCGCTGGCACAGCAGCCTCGGCGAGGTGAGGTCTCTGCAGAGCAGGGCATTCCAGGATGTGGGGCTGCTGTGTCTCGTGGCACCTTGGGGCTTAAAATTAGCTAAGTGTTGTGGCTATACTGGGCACAGTAAAGTGGCTCATCAAATATAGCCAAAACTAATAATTACTATTAATAATGATTAATTAGTGAAATCCAGCATGGCTATTTAATCTTGGGCAGTTACTTTCTGCTACCCAAATTGTCCTTGCATTGTACTGAGCTAGTATATGGAATCACTTTAAAATATTACTTAGTCCTTTGGGAGCTCGGTATAAAATACACAGTACACATTTCAGTTACAGATTTTATTACAGGATATCATTGGTAACCTCGAGTTAAAATAGGGATGGTTATCTCTGAAGTGAAATCCTGATCCAGTGAAGCTGGTTAAGAAATTTTGTCATCAGCTTCAAAGTGGCCAAGCTTTTGTCCTTGAAAAATGAAAGGGACATATTTTTTTTTAAGACAGCTTGGAAACAACTACTATTGCTCAGACCACAATCATATGTATTTGTGCCTGAATCAATTCAGAATGAGAAACAGATGAAGACCTTGGGAATTTTGCATTCATACTATTGTGCATATTCAGATATTAAAATCATATATTTTTTGTTTGTTTTGAGCTGAAGTAAGTGCATGGGAGTTTCTGGGGTTTTTTTTATCCTTTTTCAAAACAAGCTGTAACATCTCACAGAAATAGCAAATTTAAACAGCACTTGACATGAACCTAAAACCTACCTGATCTCTGCAACCCTGGAGCTGAGCTTCTGCACTGAAAAGAGGTATCAGTCAGAAAAGCAAACTGAGTAGTAGGGGTGAATTAGGAACAATTATAGATGAGAAGAGAAAACATTGTTTTGTCGCTGTATCAACCATGTACTGAGCACTCTGTGTGCTTCTGGTTCCTCCTCTCTAAGAAGGAAAATGTTCAGGCAAGAGCCAAACAGACTGGGGAATGGGGAGATCTTCCTTCTGAAGGAAACCCAACAGACCATGACTCCACAGCCTCTGCAAGAGCCGGCTTAGAGGGGATACAATAGCAGAGTGATTGCCAAGTGACTCAGACCCAGCAAAGAGAGCTCCAGCACTGCAAGGGGACAGAGGCTGCCAAAAGAGACGCTGCCAACTTCCCAGCTCACCCTGCCGGGGTGACCGTAACTCTAGGAGGAGAGGGATATCTCATTTGTTACTTGGCATATTCCTGCTGTAAAGTCTGTACTGCTGGCCCGCTCACTTTCATAATATTGGAAAGGAAGATGAGAAGCTTGATTCTAACGGATTGATTAGATATTGAATATTTTGTAACAAAAGCAATTAACAATTGGGATGTCTTTCTGGTGGGGGTAAAAGTTCAGGATGTTACATTTGGAAAGAAAACTTCAATTACCTAAAAATGCAGTTCTAGCTGAGTCAAGAAAGAGATTCCTTCATCCTGATTTAAAATCTAAATTACGTTAATTGAAGAGTATGTGGTTCCTGAGTTTTATGAATAAGAATAACTGAAAATTGATTAAATTGCTTTTTTTTTTTTTGTTCACAATTTTTTTGCCCACAAAAATGTGGACTAAATTTATACTCCTGGGAGGAAATGTCACTTTGGAAGAATTCCACTGGGTTCATGAGAGTTGCTCTGGTTGCACCTTCCTTAGTGAGTACAGAACTGGGCTCTGTGTACACAAGTTTTCCACTTTTAGACCTGAGGGAAAGTAATTGGGAGCCAGGCTGAGATCCCATTCCAGATCAAGTCTTTCATATGCAGATTATAAAATCAGTGAAAAACAAGCTTGGTTTGGCAGTTACTTTAAAAGGGACTATTTCATGATTTTATCAACAGCAGAAGAGGCAATTCACTCCTCTTGCTAGAAATCATCATATATCTCATTTTAGGAGATGTGACCTATACTGACTGGATTTTTTTTGTGTGGAGAGAAAACCACCGTATTTGGGAGAAATTTTCTTAGGGCCACTTCAGGTCTCTGTAAACATTTCTGCCCTCAAAAAACCTGCTTTCATAATCTCAGAGAAACGTTTTTACCCAGTGTATTTAGATCAATATTTTTGTTTTATTTATCTCTATAGTCTTGTCTCTTTGACTGAGGCTTCAAATAATATTTCAGAAGCACATCCAAAGTTTCTACAATGATTTTGCAAGAAGCGTGGACATTGAGTTAGCGTTGTTGTTTGGATTTGTAGGCACTAATGCAAGAAAAGCACCCAAGGAATGCAACTTCTCTCCACTCTTGCACTACTGGGGACCTCCTCACCGCTGAGAAGGCAGTTAAAACATGATTTCCACTTCAGCCATTGACGAGAGATCTGCCAACCACATGGATGAGCTCTGGTGGATGGTCAACAGTTCTGTAGGTGCTGCCATTGCTTTTCAAAAGTGCATATTCCCCAAAAGAGCACAAATAAATAGAGATAACAGGGTGGATATGGACGATGGATGTCTTCTCTAAAACAATCAACGGATAGCCCAAGTCTTGTTGACTTGCACAGTGTGCATGCAAGAGACACACTGTAAATACTGCCCTAATATCCAGTGAACAACCACCCAACACCCCCCCTCCCTGTCTGAGGGGGCAGCAGCTCCTGTCACATGTGGTTGGTCACCTCTCAGATGATGTCTGATGTTCAATAGCTTGATGCAGAGGAAATACTTTATTAAGAGAGTTAAAAATAAGGCTTATTAAAATAGCCGTGCAGGTGGTTGATAGAGTTTGCATTAAAGGGAGATAACAAAGTATGCCTGTGTTTCTCTCCTGCAAAAAAATATTGAAAATGCCTGCCGTTTGGTGGTATTTAAATGCATTTCAATAGCAAAATGCTTGCTCTGCGAATGAGGCGTAGTAGAAAATTACTCCTGCTATGAGCTATTAGAGGTGAAGGATCAGTTATGACTCCTTTCTGAAGGGGGAGCCACCCAGGCAAGCCACCTCCGTCTGTCTGCCTCTGAATTCAGTGATGTCTCCACAAAGAGGTCTGTAAATGCAGGGTAGCCCTGTATTTCTGTCTGCTTTAAGGATCTCTTTTCCTTTCTTTCTTCTCTTCATTTGAAGATGGTCACATTTTTAAGGGTTCCAAACTGCTTCAGACAGCGAGGGCAGGACAGCCTCAGGCTCAGGAAGCACACTGGTCATACCTGAAAGAAATAATCATCTCAACTTCACTTATCCTCGTGGAAGAACAGTAGTGCCCTTGCTTCGTCAGTACCTGGGTATTGATTGCTAGAATCCAGGCAAATTCCCAGAATGTTAAAGGTTTCTCCTTATAGCCCTGTGCAGTTAATTCCACAGTTTCCACTGCTTGAAGTGGGTGACTTGTATTATTTTTAAGTGAATCAAGGCAAATGCTGTCAGACCTCCTTATGATTGTTTCTATCTACTATACCTTAACAAATGTACATATGTATCCTTCTTAGTTTACTGCCAGTCAATCAATGTTAAAATGTTGACATATGGATGTGGGATTTTTTTCTGTCTTTAAAATAGGATCAATGACATTAAAATTTGCCATGTAAATAGCAGAAATCAAGCAAAAAACCCAAGACCTATTTATGGGTTTAGGATGACATCTGTAATGTGGGTGGCAATAGAATGAAAAAGTAGAGAATTTGAAAGCTGTTCATAGTTGAATGAATTGACTAGGCATATATTTTTTAGTGGTTTAAAAAGCATTAGTTACTCTAAGCTCATGCATAAAAGCAAAATAAATACATGAACTAAAGATAAAATAAATCTATGAACTGGCTGCACAAATCTCCGTCCATTTCATTGCTTATTTTCCACTTCCACCCTTTCTTCTCTGGACTGTACACACATAAATTGCCGGAAAAAAAAAATAATTTAAGAGGCCAGCAGCTCCCACAAAATCCACTGCTGTCCTTCCCAGGGTGGTTTTTGTTGGCTAAGTCTCTGCAGAGACTGACCAATCCTGATGGCCAGGTTGACCTGCCCTGGCAATGCCCAGCTCCATACTGCAAATAGACAGAATTTAGAGGAAAGAAAAGTACCCTCCGTCTGTTGCATTCCAAACCAGTGTTTGGCAGCAGTGACTCGTGCTGCCAATAATGCAGGGATGAGCATTCGGAAGACATAATGCTGCAGCTTCAGAAATGATGCATGTTTGGTTTGATGCATGCAGGGTGTCACTAAGGAGGAGATATCAAGGAGCAGGATGGAGAGGGACCTGGTTTTCCTCTGAACAGGGTGAAGAACCATGGACAACATGCAGTGCACAGAGGGCTCTTGGAAACCGTCTCTGCCAGGGCAAGATAACCTGCTGCTCCCCAGCACTGGTGAATATCAATGACTTCTGCCCTAGAAAAGGTGCATGATTAAAATCAGCAGCTCCTTTCCCATAGTTTTTGCTCAGCTTTGCACGTTCTGGCTGTGAGCTGCCCATCAGCAGCTGACTGCTTAGAGACAGCACACTGTGCTCAGGATTCCTGCTGTGCTGAGCAAAACTGACTTTTCTAGAATAATAGTTTTCTTGAAAGACAAGGCAGTTGTAAAAAGTAGAGTATTATGCTGCAGTTTATAGTAATTACTCAAGAACTGTAATCTTGTCATCGTTTTCACGCATGCTGAATGAGTAAAAGACACCATGCCAGGAGTTGTCTTGGAATAAATCAAGCAAAGAGAAAGGATGTTTGTTCAGCTGTGCCCTTCCAGCAGTGCCCTCGTCCCTTCAGCAAAGTTGTACCATCGGACTGACTATTTCCAAGGGAGCTGGTTATAAGGATCTGGAGCTGGTCACCATTCGCAAAGATCCTCCCAGAGGTGATTTATAGAACCTGCTCAATTCCCTTATCTTTGTGTCATCTCTTCAGTCCTGGCCCTGGCTCCTGTAAGCAGAAATGCACCAGACAGCAGCATGGGAGCCACTGTATAAAAATTGTAGAAACTCTTTCCACAGTTTCAAGTATACCGAGGCAAAACTCAGCCCAGAGAAAGGAAAGTTTTCACCATTTAAAGCCTAGACTGCCATTGAGGCAGTGTTTTTTCCAGAGGGCTGGTATATGGTGCTGTAAATAAGATAATCAGACAGGTCAACTCTTATGATAGTTTTTAAAAATCCTTAGGGCTGAAGTTTGATATTTAAACACAACTTTATTAATTTCTCTTCTGCTATTGCTTCCCAAAACACTGAAATAGCAAAGGTCTGGAATAGCCTACAAATAACCAGAAATGTTGAGACCACCTCAGGAATTTCACAGTAGATGTGCATGCAATTGAAGCGTCCAAGTGATATGGTGCAGAATAATTATTTAAATGACATGCTAATCATTTCTGGAAATTAGCAATATCGTTTCAAGCAATGCAAATCATAAGCAATTACATAGAGTTATCTGGTTACTTACACTGCAAACAGAAAAGTTAATTATCCCTACCCAAGGCAGCGCCACAGCTTCAGCACATTTTCTTTCTTGCAGTTTTTGGAGATGCATTCGTCTTTCCAAGTTCTCAAATTCACTTTGCTTTCGTACTTACATTCTCTAAAACTGAATCTATGACTAGGTATAATAAGGATTTTATAATAAAGTTGTGAGATAACTATTCAAGAATGGGTCTACAATTCCATTTTCCTCCATGCCTAAAGTTATGGGATTTTGACGAGCAGTTTGGACCCCAAAGGACTGATATGTTTAACACACACTTCGTGCTGGAGCTGTACATTGTAAGACCATCTGTGCAATGACAATCACCATGTGGTCAGTGCATTGAAGCCTCTGGAGGTATTACAGAAACAGGATCCAATCTTGCTGTACTGCTCAGCTAAACTAATGAAGGTATTGGCAGAGAAAATATTTTGTCCTAGTCAGAAAAGGCTTACAAAAGATGCAGGCTTGGGACCCATGACAGCTGTGTGGACTCCTGTTGTGCCAAATGAAGCTGGTTTTATGTTGTTCCATCTCTAATGGAGATCAGACCTGGGAGAGGTGCAGTGGGAATTGTACCTGTGTGTGGTATTATGCTGCAGATGCAGGTTCCTGCTGCTGCAGGGCAGAGCGTGGTGAAACTTTGTGATTCTTTCTTTACTGACCTTTGTTGCAAAATTCTTTTTCTTTTCCTAAAAATATTTCCTCAAGCTGGATTTTATTTGAACTTGGATATGCATTAAATCAAAAGCAAAAAATTCAAGTGCTGTGAAAACCATAGTCTCTCATGTATTCATTTCTAAGGCCATTTTCTACAGAGCTTTTTTATCTTTTCACCATATTTTAAAGTCTTCAGTTCTTCCATCTGAGCTGAGAAAGCTCCACTTTTTTGCCTGTGAGGTTAGTGGGTGGTTGGGTCTGACATTCAGTACTGAAAGGCTCAGATCCAAAATAATATGTTCAATAACTTGTCAACTATAATGGAAAAGCAAGTCTTATAAAGAGAGTACTTGTAACTTGTGTTATTAAAGTATACAAATTTTAATGGTTTCTTTCACACTCTAAACAGTAAAAACTGCAAATTGCCAAAAACTAACAAGGGGAGATGAAAGTAACACTTGAGCTCTAAGTATGTTGAGAAAGTGACTGAGGATAATGAAAACACATGGAATGAAGCTGAAAAGAAAATCTGTTCAAACCTCTTTCGGTACAATGTGCTGTGGTGCTTGATGAATTGATGGGATTTGTGTCGTCACCACGTGGCCAAAGGATTTCTGTGTCTGGCTGGAAACGTCTTCAAATGGGGAAGAAGAGGGCTTTGAGGAAACTATCTCTTGAGTCCCACCCCTCCCTCTGGCACAGCCCAGATCCCACCACCAAGTGTGGTGGTCGCAGTGTGCGGGTGTTTGTAGCTCTGCCCTGCCAAACCTGCATCACCCCTCCAGGTATTAAAGGTACTCCTAAAGCCTCTCCCTTGGTCCCAGAGACATCTCATCCTGCAGGGTCTCTCTGCCTTCTTTACAGCAGTTTCAGCACAGGCTGCAATTTGTCCATGTTCATGTCGTTTCAGTGGCTTTTTGTTTGGAAAACTGCAATTCTGACATTTGTATTTGTAACTAATAACGCAAAGCTGCCTCAGAGGGCTGTCAGCTGAAGTAACCCTGATTTCCCTCGGTGAAATGTGGTTGCTGTCTGTAGAGTGACGCTAAAAGCTGTGCCTGCGTTTTGCTCCTTCAGGCCCATTCCCTCAGCTTACGAGTCAAAACAAGGCTTGTCTGGCTGTCAGGATTACAAACTCAGGCTGACATCCGAAAACTGCGCTGTGTTCTCCTGGCCCCACCATCCACCCCCGCTGTGGAATTTGTGCTTCACTCTGTGTTAGCTGTGTTGATGCTGGAGGCAAAATTATCCACCGTCATGACAGTGACACCCGCTGTTGTGAAGGAAATGCCTTCAGCACAAGGCGCTATTTTCAGCTTTCTCAAAAGTTATCCTTTATATTCTCATCTTTCACTCTTATCCTCAGCCCAGGGGTGATTTTCTTCCCTTGTGAAAATGTAGCTGAATGCTGACCAGCTATTAGTGAGATATTTTGGCCTTGGATGAGGCAGTTTCACTAGACAGAGCTTTACAAATTTTTTTTTATTTTTTTTTAATTTTTTTTTTTTCCAACTGGGGAGTTTATAAACAACTTCTTTTAAACACTCTTATAATGCTCCTCATCTAGTCCTTTGCAGTGACAATGAGTCCATTGGCTTCACAGAAAGCTGCCTACCTGAATGTCAGGGACTCCCTATGAAGTGGGGGACATTTCTTAATATTTTTTTTTAATTTGTTCAATTTTGGGTTTGTTTTCTAAAGCAGGTCTTTCAAGGAGCCAAATCCTGAGTATTTTTCTTGCTCCTCAGAAATAATGGGAGGTAGGTCTCAGGAAAAGGAGATTAGAACATTATTTCATAAAGGGAATAGAAGAGGAATTATTCATACTCTTGCTCTGAGCAAGAATAAACAAGTTATTCTGTGAGCAGTAGAAATGATAAAACAAGGTTCCTATAGATTTTTACGTTTTCACCTTACTAGGAATTTTCCTCTGCAACAATCAGTCTTCTGCCCTCAGTTCTCTCCTCAAACCCTCCGTACTCTCTGTGGCCCAAACCCCTCCCTCTGATGTGCTGCAGTCCTTGCTACGATCCTCTGTTTCCTCCTGGAAGTCCCTCTCTTTGCCTCTCCGTGACCCCCCCTGACCATGCTGCTGCATCCTGCAGCTCTGCCCGTCTTTGCTTGGCACTGGATAGGCAAGAGGCCGAACTGCCAACAGCACACTTGGAAATAAGTGTGTCCTGAGTGGGGTCATCAGGCAGCTCAGGTCCTGTCTCTGTCTGCTCTTCCACTGCCATTTCTCTCTAAAACTGCAGGACTGCGAGTCTGGGGAAACCTTTGCTCCCGTGATGAATGTGGTTTGAATTTGCCACTTGGTTCAAACACTGGTGGAGGGGAGGTGGTAGAGGTAGTTTAATTAGGTTGATCATTATCTTCCTAAGAAGAAATTCCATTAATTAATTTTCTTTGTGTCCTAAACCTACAAGCTACAAAGACGGTGAGTGGTCTATCAGGGAAGTCATATGAGGAGCACCTGAGGTTGCTTGGTCTGTTCAGCCTGGAGGTCAGGAAGGAGAATGAGGGGACACCCCATCGGTGTCTTCAGCACCCTCACAAGGGGAAATGGAGGAGCAGGCACTGATCGCTTTTCTCTGGTGACCAGTGATAGGACCCAAGGGAACTGCATGAGGCTGTGCCAGGGGAGGTTTGTCTTGGATATTAGGAGAAGGCTTTTCACCCAGAGGGTGGTTGGGTGTTGGAACAGGCTCCCCAGGGAAGTGGTCACAGCACCAAGCCTGAGAGAGTTCAAGAAGCCTTTGGAGAATGCACTCAGGCGTTTGGTGTGACTGTTGGGCATGTCCTGTGCAGGGCCAGGAGCTGGACTTTGATGAGCCTTGTGGGGCCCTCCCAACACAGCATATTCTATAGTTCTATGAAGCAGGACCTGAAATGTTTTTTTTTGACTTCAGAAATCAGTCTATCTTAGGAACATAACTCCCACAAATCCCTTCACTTTCCACAGTAAAAAGGGTCACAGACTTCCATTATCAGCTCACGTATCTCTTGTAATTGCTCGAGTTGATTCCAAGACATGGACAAGGCATACTAGAATTAACACTAAGTAGAAATCTCTGGTTTTTTCTCTCTCGCTATTAAGTTTAGAGTAAGTTTGATTTAAAAACCCTCAGTCATCCTGACATCCTTATCAGCTGGACGCTGCCATCCTCTCTGAGGCACACACTCCCACTAACCTGAGTGTGCCTGAAGAGGATCTAGGGAGAAGCTGGCTGCGAATGGTTAGTTCTATTTTAATACTTGGGAAATATTATAATGACATAAGTATGTAGGTAGATCAGATAAATATTGGCTTGTGGTTGACAAAGAGGTGTTTTAAAATACCTCCAGAGTGCTGGCCCTGGCCATGCAGTTTAGTTCCTGCATCCTGTCTCTGGATGAGATCCTATCTCACTGGCATCAGCTGCCTGTGGCACCAGCAGGACTGTAGTTTTTCTCTTCAAATTAACATGTTAAAACTTTTGGACATGTTGTCATATAGGGGGACAAAATAAGAATTAAATAGTTTTGCAGAGACTTTTTGTAATACAATGAAAATAACCATGAAGGCTCTATGAATTGAACTCATCCTGCTCTACTGAAGTCAGTCTATGTAGAAAAATTAAGCAATATGAACACAATTTTTAATTGAAATCCCATTCCTGTGGATGTTTCACATATCCAAGAAACAGGAAAAAGAACAGGAAAGTTTCCCAGACACTTATGAGTGCACCTGGTAAATTCTACAGCCATTAAAAAACAAACACCGAAGCAAACAGTGAATAATTCCCTCAAGTAAAGAGCACACACATAAAAGCGGGTGGGAGGGGACAGGCTCCCCCTTCAGCTTGTGTGAACTGGCTCTGCAGACAGGAGAGCTGCAGCCCTGTCACCACGGCCAGGCAGGAGCGTGGGCACACACAGCAGTGAGGAAAGCACCTGAAATGTGATGTCACCTGGAGCTGCAGTTGGGCAAACTTCTCATGATAGAAGATTGCGTTGTGAGAAGATAAAAAGAAAATTAATCACACAAACAATTAGATGAGTTCTGTGGAGTCTGCCCTGGAGTCTGGATGGGGTTGATGGAGAGCTGGCCCTGGGATTCCTCACAGAGGCCACATGGTCTGTGGCCCAGGCTGGATGGTGAGATGACTCTGTCATCTCCAGAGCACAGGCACTCACAGGGCCTGCGGGAGCATCTCCCATGGGCAGCCCAAACAGTGGCACAGGGACAAACTGACTTGTTATAAAGCAGAAGAGCATGGCTTTGGTTTCCAAGGGCTCTGGAAAGAAAAGCCTCGACGCAATCTTGGATAATTTGGTGCATTTGAGAGCAAAACCAAAATAACAAACTTGAAAATGAGTTTACATTGAGCAGATTATGATTGTGCAGTCCTTGTACAAAATATGTTTATGGGAATAGAAATGGGCTGTTAAAAAAAACCCCAAACTACAGAAACAAAACCAACCAACCAACCAACAAACAAACCCCATTGACTGGACCAAGGTCCTTAATGTTTCAAGAGCAGGAATCAGCAAGGATCACCTGTGGCAAGGTTTGCAGTCCCAGAGATTGAGTCACATCTTCCGAGTGATAACTCCTCTCTTTCCATGGGAAACTCCATAGCTGTATTTAAGGGAGAGAATATTTAGAGAAGGATGCTTATAGGTGTGTGTGTACATGCGATGTATACAGTATAGAAGTGCGAATACTTGGGAGAAGAAACAAAAGCTGCCTCCAGCGCAGGAAAAAATGGAGCCAGGGACAGACTAGGGAGCATTTTACACCCGAGAGGTGAATTGACAGGAAATAAGCTCCCGTGGCCTGACATCCACATTTCCCAAAGATCTCCATACGATCCAGGGCATTCTGTCTTCAGGCTAAGAAAGCTGCCGCGCTGATCTAGAGGCAGGTTATGTTCCCTTAAACTCCAAAGAAGAGGAACGCACTGCATTTCCTGCCCCGCGCGGGGTTGGAAGGTGGGGAGGGGGCAGCGCTCGGCCCGACCAGCAAGGGGCGCGCCGGGGCCGGCACCGCACCTGTGCGGGGTGGGCACACCTGTGCAGGGCTGTGCTGGGCGGGCACACCTGTGCGGGGCGGGGAAGGCACACTGATATGGGG
>VWZG01000653.1:0-25612 GCA_013396735.1 Grallaria varia | reverse complement strand
GAGCGGGAGGAGGGATGGAGGGGCCGGGCTGCGAGCGGGCGCCGCGAAGCGCCGTGCGGTGCCGCGGAGCGGCTGCATCCCGGCCCGCCCGGAGAGGCGTCTGCGGGTTCTCCGCTCGCCCCCATCGCTGCCGGCCCCGAGATGGGGCGGTGGGTGCGAGCGGGACCTGCCTGCAGTGGGGCCAGGGGGAGCCTCGCAGCCTCGCCCCGGGATGCGGGTTTCCTGTGGGCAGCGCCCGGGAAGGAATAGTTCTGTTCCCCGCGGGGCTCCCTCCGCCCGCGGCGCACCTGCCACGGTGCCCCGCTGTCCCCGGCCCCGCTGTCCCCGTGGGGTGCCCACGGGCGGCTCGTCCCTGCCCATCGCAGCCGCGGTGCCGATGGAGGCAGGCTGAGGACGCAGCGTTTCCCGGCACCGTCTGTAATTCCCTTGTGTATCAGAAGGGAACAGGGAAGGGCATGATGCAACCCATGTGTACAGGTCGGACGACCTGCTTTTGCTCTTACTGTAATGACTTGAAGTCATTAGTAGATCACTTTGTGGTGCCTTTTGGAAAGCAGGTGTGATAATGGGCTGCCAGACTCTGCCTGCAAAATAAACACGGGCCAGCTGGGAATGCTGCAACTCTGTAACTCCTTCCCTTTTGCACTGTTTTACCCTTCCCTATTCCACATCCAGTGCCTGGATTCCCATTTCAAGCATCTAAAACTCTTCATCTGCTGCTTCACTCTTTCTCAGTTAGAAGATGTAGTTCTTCAGTCTGTTAGTTGCTGAACTACAGTAAGATCTATTTTTGGTCAACTATGCAGATAATACCCTAAGAGATTTATTGTTACTGCTTTCTTTTGAGCAGTGACATAGTTAATGTAGCAGTGTTGATACTAAAATACTGTCCAAGGTAATGCTCCATGAATGCAGCTGTTTGCTTCACCTTGTGCACTTGTTTTGGGTTTCACAAAGTAAGGCACAACTGCTTTCAAGTGGTGGGTGAATGTGTCCCGAGTGTGAGACTCCATGAAGGTTGGAGGTAGAAGCAGAGGGGTGTGTTTCCATAGGATTAGGACACTCACTTCTGAGTCATGTGGAAGTTGGGTTCAAACCCCCCAAAAATGGAGGTGGGAGTAATGGTTGGAACAGTGTTTCTTTCATTGAGATTCTAGAGTTGTAAAGGCAGACTCTCTCTGCTCTGCTTCTTGAAACCGGAAAGGGGAAATCCACTTTTACAGGAGGGTCTGTTGCAACCTGCCAGGAGATACAAAAAGGGAATTTGGACTTCCCTTATGCCAACACCCAGGCTCAGTGCTCTGTTGCTAAACGAATTGGAGTTGACCTGATGTATCTGCAAAGAAGTAGGTTTAGGAGTTTTATATACGCAGCAAATTCTTTGGCCATAAATTCTCTACTTATAGTGGTATTTTTTTTTGCTGTTAGCTGCAGGTGTTTGCAGGAAGGTGAAGTGCTGCCCCTGCATCTCCCTCCTGGTGACCTTGGGTGGCTCTGTGCTTATCCATCCCTTCCTGAAATGGGAGTTTCAAAGTCCATATCATCAGAATAAGTGGTTCCTGTGAGGTAGTAACTTTCACACTGCTTTGTCCTTACTGCCCCAATACAGTAGTCTTAAAGGCTTTAAGGTCGTCCTGTGTAAGTTCTTGGACAATCAGTAGGTTATACCTGTGAAAACATTGCATACATTGAATGCATACATTGAAGAAGATGTGAATTGCTGACTGGGTGCTGGGGTTGCTGCAGCACCATCCAGGGCATTCCCCCTTTCCTCAGTGCCAGCTCTCAGGTACCTGTGTCTGTCATGGGCTGGATTGTGGGCCAGGTTGCCCCAGGTGGAGAGCCTCTGGGGAAAGAGAGCTGAGGACTTGTAGCTGGTGGTAGTTTGGGAGGGGATGGATGCCACACTGCACAGAGAGAAAAGAGGGTCCCTCAGGAGGATAAAGAGACAGGACTGTTCTTCATCTGGGGGAAGAAGCCCTTTAATTACCTGTATGCATTTGTCCCCAGGAGTGCTGCTTGTGATTCAGCAGTGTCTTCTTTTATGCATAACCTGGACATTGTATATGTGTTTAAAAAAAAAAAAGCCAGCAAGGCCTGATTACAGTGGTTGTATTTCTGAATCTTTGTGAGTCAGTCCTGCCTGCCCCACAGGAGTTGCCTTGAGATGATAAGACAAAAAATGAAATGCTTAATGTGACAGCCACAGCTGCATGTGTCTCTTAAATATTGAATTAGTTGCCTAGCCCATGTTCTTGATGCTCATTGGTTACCAGATCATTTAGAAACACCTTTTAATACCTCAAATGAGAACTCTGGTATCTGTGGATGATACAGAATGGTGCTAGTCCAACATGTTAACTGGATTTATGCCCTGGCTTGGACTGGGTATTGAATCCATGGGCTTTTAATGGAGAAGCTATCTGATTTTATTACTACAGAAGACAAGACAGTAATTTCTTGTAATTATCTTGTCTTGAGCTAATACTACTTTCTTTTCTGTAGTCCTTTCTATAATTAGTTTGTTTCTGAAACTTCTTGATAGGTATCTTTTCCTGATGCTCTGTATGAAGTCCTTAAGTAGTGCACTTAAAAACACTGACTTACTTTCTGAGGACTTCTTTGGTGTTCTATGAGTGGCAAAAAGAAATGTTACATGTATTTGAAAAGTGGAACTCGCTTATCTCTAATCTCATGATGGACTTTTGCCCCGGAAATTGATAGCCTGAATGAAAGAGAACAAAGGGAAAAAAATAATCCATTCTTTTTTCTCTGTAGAGATTTGTTTGTCTTTCTCCACTCTTCCTTTCCCAGATGCTTTATCACCTCTTGAGATCTCTTTCTGCCTTTGAAAGAGTACAGTTCATGTTTACTCTGTAGTTATACCTTAACTGTCAGCACTGCTCCGAACTGGTGCAAAGTTTACAAACTGGTGCAAAATTTACAAACAACCTGATGATGTTTAGTGATTGTATGGTCCTTGCTCATGCCGTAGGTGAGGAGGATAATAACCAGGATAACAGAAAGGGAAAAGGTAGGTAAAAACTGCACATCTATCTCAGGTGTATCGCAGCCCCCGAAAACGTAGTTGATTAGTGGCAAGATATAGATGGCAACACTGCTTTTGCTGTGATGGGGTGGCTTGTAATTTGAAGCATGCTTGCACTAGAGCTAGAGTCAAGGTCTCTCTCTTCTATGGTATTCCCTTGCAATAGATTTGTGCATCAGCCTGAGTCTTGCTTTTCTTTTTATTTTTAGTAATCTTGCAGGCTTACTTGGTTTCACATTGTTTCCCTTTCCGTGCAGCAGTAAGCAGGCAGTAGCTGAGGCAAGTCCAGCAAGTGAGACAAACCCTTGTGAAAACAGCCCATGAGCACCATTAGGAGAACTGGCAGCAAGGCATTTCTGCCTCAAGTGCTAGCACTTTGTCCTCCTAGAGAATTCAGCTGAGCTTTTGGAAGTTCCTCAGTTTGGAGCTGGAGAAACACGAGATGCAGTTTCTTGTTTCGATGGGCTGAGCACAAGGCTCACGTTCCCCAGCACCTCTCCCGTGCTCGGGTATTCCATATTCAGATGTCCCCTACCCAGCGTGGCTGCTGAGGGAGCTTGCCTGTCCTGCACGTGTCTGATTTTTGGTTTAATCAGCCACTAAGGGATGATGTTTGTCTGTCTGAATGAGATGGCTTCGTTGGATAGTTTTAGCCAGCCCTGTGAGTGACAGTCCTTCAGAAGGTGACAGTACAGGTGCATTCAAGATTCAAGCGGTATGTGGCAACCCTGTGGAAATCTGTTAGCTCTGGGTTTGCCACTCCTCAGTGAGAAGGCCAGTGTCCTCTCTGGAAAACAGACAGCAAAGCCAGATGTGTGTTGTTTGGTAGCGTCTCATCTTCAAGATGTTGCTGCAGAAACACCTGATGCTGACCGAAGTTTGTGACGCTTCACTGATTGCAGTAGGTATCTTGCTGCTGTGTGGTGCCAGCTGCTGAGAGAGCTGCTGCTGGCCAGGTGGGTTTCATCACAGGGGCATGTGGGGGGCTGTGCTGGCAGCCTGAGTCCTTACAGAGGTGGTGATGTGCTTCATGACTCGGTGCTTCCTGGCTCACAGCCTCAGTCATCTCTTTGGAGGCCACTGGACCTCATAATGAGAAGCTGTCAGGATCTTAGGATTAATTCCAGTGCTTGGAGGTGAGCCACTTAATGCTCTATAATTCTGCTGGATGTCTTAGGCCATTAGTTCTGATATCAACCAGAAGAATACAAGTTCATCTGCTGTCATTTTTCTCCTTTGAGTCTCTGGAGAACAGGAGTAGGTTTAACAGATGAGAAGCCAGAGAAAATCTGTTGTCCCTGGAAAATCCCTTTGGACAGCCAGTTCTTTCACTTTAGCTTGTACCTATGCTCTGCAGGCAATGTTTATGGGTCATCTGGGCAGTGGAAGGTGACTATTGACTGTTAGGGCAAATAAACCCGAGGTCTAGAATGAACAGATAGCATTGTCTAAACCATGAGAGTTTTATTTGAAATGCCTGCTCAGTTTCCTGCTTTATAGGGCTTCATATCAGTTCAGTTTATTTAGCATCTGCAGCTTATTTTCCCAAGGTAAACTGCTAATTGGTCCAGGTGTAGAGGCACGTGAAAGCTTCAATATGGAGCTACATTGCTGATTTATTACTATTTTACTGTGTTATTATATTGGGGCATATTTATTACTAGATATAAAAATATGTTTAGTTCTCCCTTTTTAAGGCAACTGGCACTTGCAAACCACTGCTGATAGGGTTCTCTGAGCCTGTGGGTTCTGGCACGCAGGAAGCTGAGGGATCACTCTATAACCCCAGGCCAGGTTGTGATCCCCTTTGCAGCTCTCTCCACTGGATGGAATTACAAATACTTGCTTATGCCGACCAGTTTAATCAGGTGGATTGCCTTCAGTGTTTCCCATTGCCATTTCCCTGTGTGAAGGGAGAGTGTTGGAGTACTTCATTTTCCAGGAGAAGGCAGTGTCAGACACCTCAGTTGTGCTGCAAGAGCAAAGATTGGATGTTTGCAGGGGAAAGGGCTCGGAGGAGTTGGCAGGGAGGGACCCGTTCCCTGGAAAATATTGGGCTCATCCACCAGGATATGGCACGAGGAGGGGGACAGAGTAGGCAAAAGACTGCATGGAGGGTGTGGGGAGGAGGAGGGGGTCCTTACTGAAGGGCAGCCGTGGTGCCTTTGAGGTGCCAGGGTGGATATTGAACTGGCACACACTGAACTGTTAAGCCTTGCAAGCCCACACCCAATTGTGCCAACAGGGCTGTGCCGAGCACCGCTGGCTCGTGGAGGCTGCTGGAGGGCCGGGGGGATTCGTCCACAGAGCTGCTCATTCAGTGGGGTGGGAGACCCAGCACCTGTTGGTAACATCAGGTCTGTGTCGGGCTCCTCGTGTGTTTCTGTGTTGGAAACAGAGCTGACACTGGCATGGCCTGCACTAATTGCAACTAATAATGAGGCAGCAGGTGAATTGAGAACATCTTATCTACAGCTCTCCTCCCCAGGGGCGGGATGGCTGGCTGGCTGCTGAGGTGTCTTCCAGTGCTCCTCTGCACAGCCACAGCTGCAATTTGAACTCATCCCTTCCCTCTTACAGTGGGCTGAGTGCATCTGGCTTGACTTGCATATTTGTGATGATACTTGACCTGAAGCCCTAACCTGTACTACCTCTGAAAACTGATCTTTGACTTGAATCCTGGAACTATCTGCTGGGAGAAAAGTCCCTTCACTCTGTGCTGGTGCCTGACTATAAGGGATTAAAAAAATATTTGTTTCCTGAAGATGGTAAAGGTTTCTCTGCCTGTTTCTCTTCCAGAAGCCTTGCTGCTCCATGCCTCTCAGGGCAGACCTCTGCTGTAGAACTGATCTTCGTGCAAAAGTGGATTCATGAGGCTGCTGGGTAGAAACATGTGACTAATTTATGGTGTCAAACTTCCAGGATATATTTAATTTCTGCAGTAAAATCTTAAGATGAGAACAAGCTTTTTGCTTGAAAAGAAACATGACAGTGAAGTCCTAGTTCTCCATAGTCACTGGACATTCCTGCGTGTCTCTCTTGGGTTAGGTCAAGTTAAGCCTCTGTTGAGGAGCTTCCATCAGCTGGGAGCTCCTCAAACCTGGCGTGCTGGGGGAAAAGTGAGTGAGTGCCTTCCCATTCCTCCTCTCCTGGACCTCTGGAGAACACCCTGGTATCTGGCAGCAGTGCAGGTCCTAGTGATGCTCTGACTCAGGTGTTTTTGGCAGGAAGTCAGAACTAAGAGGTGGTGGTGCTTGCAGGAAGCTGGCATGTAGGCAGGGTGGCCATCTAATGCTGGGCAGATTGAAAACTGCTGGTTTGGGTCACATTCTTCTTCTGTCCAGAAGCAGTTTTAGTAACACTCTGCCTTTGGAGAGATGAAGTACAGTTATGTTTCAGAGGAATTTGAATTTGAAGCTGGAATCCCCATCTTTCTGAACTCCCTGTAGTTTTTTCTCTGTTTTTTGACTTGTTTTCCTCACTCTGTCCACAGACACTGATGCTGCCTCACCCTTAAAATAACTTCCTAAGACTTTTCCAGGTGTGGACTGTGTTACACCTAACAAAATTGCACTCTAATTCTAGTAAATTAAAATGTAATTAAACAAACCTGTTCTTACACTGTAAACCAGGGAGGATGGAAGCCTTTTTCCCCTGCCCTTCCCTCTCCTGCCCTGTTGTTACCATATTGCACAAATTGGCAGCTCTTCCTGGAACATGGGAGGATGCTGAAGTGCATGGGAAGTTCACCCACCACTTCTCTTGTGGTGCTTGAGACAGCTGTGTCCAACCTGCCTAACCTCTGGCTGGCACAGCAGGGCTGAGAGGATGAAGGAGGTGAGCTCATGAAGCAGGAGATGCACACAGCCCTTCTTGTGCTGTTGCCGTGTGGCTTTCTGGTCAGGAATCGTGGTTGTCAACTCTCCAGGCATCTGCTAAGAAAGGACTACATGAAGTTGCATGACCTGTGAGTTTGAGTGCCACAATGGACACATTTTGACAGAAAGGAATGAGTCTCTTCAGAGCAGGTTTCATAGCCTTGTGGAAATAACTCTTTGGAAACTTGGCTGTGAGAGGCATGCTGCTTGTGAGATGAGCTTAGGAGAAGCTGCAGTAAGGCTGGAGAATGAGAACAGAAGACAAATAGTTTTGTCAAACTGGAGGTATGGTTGAAAATTGACTTGTATTCAATAGTTGCAGATTGTTATTGAAGAATCAGCTGTTATAAATACTCAGTTGCAGAATGGAAAACATTCAACTTGGTGGTGATTTCATGGAGGAAAAAAGTGGGTAGAGGAGATCACAGGTGGGGCTCTGTTCAGCGGTGGCATGCCTCTGAAAACCACCTATAAAATGAATGAAATTGTGCAAGACTGTTCCTTCAGCATTACTGCACCACGTCTGATCTTACAGACTCTGAAATTCAAGGGAGGTGTGTTAAGTGCTGTGTCTGGAAAATGTTAAGTATCTTCTGTAAGAATTACCAGGTGATTAAGCAGTAGAAGAGAGGACAGTTATGTCCCTTCTGAATGCCTGTGCAACCTTCTCCTGTGTCAGCCTTCAGAGAACAGAAACAATTTGTTCCTTGTCTGCAATAGATAATAAAATACTCATAGGTTTAAATTTCAGTAAGACAGTTTCAGGCTAGGTGGCAGGAGAGCAAAGCACTTGGAGACTGCCTGGAGAAGCAGTGGAGCCTCCACCACTGGTGTTGGTAAGAACAGGGTAGGCAAATTTTGGACAAACTTCCATCAGAGTGAGAGGAGTGTAAGATGTCCATCTTTGGTGGACAAGCTGGACTAGACTTGGTTTAGGTTCACCTTCCAGTGACTGCAGGCATGGTCCATCACAAGCAGTCTCACTCTTGTAGGTGTTCCCCTGTACATCTGAAAGAGACTTAGGGGGTCTTCTTTGTTTCTTTAAGAGGGTTTTCTTTTAAAAGACAACATAATAATATTTTCCTTCTTTTAGTCTTCCTATTAATTGCCTAAACAAATGCTCTGTCAACTCTAGTCTGTTATTCCACTTACAATTTAAATGACTTTGCAGATTTTGTTCTCTCCAACAGAAGGAAGGAGGTTAATAGTGTTACTTCAAAAGCAAGATACGAACGCAAAACCTGTAATTCAGTCTATCTCCCAAGCACTGGTTGGTGTGGAATAGAGTTATAATCTGAAGTTAAAAAAATTAAATCTTCACTCGTAAATGGAGGTGTTTTAGCTGTGTGCTGGACCCGTTCCAGCTTCAGTGTGATGGTTGTGTGCTGACTGTGCAAGTGTATTTTGCTCAGCTGACCATCCTTTGCAGACTGAAGGGGAAACTTTGGATGAAGATGTACGATGTGCTGAATGGTGTGAGAGATTGTGCCTGGTAGGACAGTGCTGTTGGGAGACCTGGATGCTCTTTTCCTGCTTACTGCTTGACTGGTCTCAGGCTTTGGTCTGGCAAAAAAGCATGACAGCTTCCAGCCATCCCTGGTGCTTTGCAGCCCTGCTCTTCTATGGTACCTCGATGAGAGCTTTATATAGTGGCCCTTTTTGGTGCTTTGAATGAATTAAGGAATTACTGAAATGCTACCAGGATTCTACCTGATTTTTAGGCTCCCCACTTGTTCTTTGCCTGAGATGACTGAAAGTGCTGTGACACTCTGGCTTGAAGTTGTTACATCTCGTGCAGTGATTGTCTTGCTTGTGCATCAGCTGATGGTTCCAGACCACATGTCCCTGCTCATTACACCATGAGTGGGTGTCTCTGTAATGGCTCGCACAACAGCTGGGAGCTGGACGTTGCCTCTCTGTGTACTAGTCAACAAGTACTTGCTGCTAAGAGCAGAGCTGGACAGAAATTGTTGGCATTTTAGGAGGGTTTTCTTGTGATTTCTGTTTGTCTCCATCTCCATTTTTCTGAGGTTTTCGTTAGCTCTAGGTGTGTCCCTCTGACAAGAATTCTGCCTTGACAACCATTGCAAACTGGCTGCATCATGTTCTGGAGAGAGTGAAAAATGAATTGCTTATTTTAAAGCCTTCGAGCAGAGCGGGAAGCTGTGCGTATGTATGAGTTTGGTCAGGTGTGTTTCTCGTGCCTTGACTGTCCTCTTGTGCACTTTGTGGGCTCTGTGTGGTCTTGCCCTCCCCGCTGCTGTCTGTCTTCGTGACATCTCTGCAGTTCCTTCCTTCTGTCCATAACCCTCCTTTGCTGCCTCCTCCCTCACCTTACCAGGGATGTCCCCAGCCCCTCCCTGCATGGGGTTCACGGCCCCACCAGGATCTCCCACTGGGGCACAGCTCCTGTTTCCAGGCCACCCTGTTCTTGCCTCTTGGAGCAATGAGTCCCAGGGACGGTGAATGCAGAGTGCTGGAGTGTTACTGGCTGCTCCCAACAGCTTGTTGTCTCTTCAGGGGACTCTAAATGCGTTTGACATTGAGACAGATGCAGCAGCTGAAGCCTTTGATAATCATGGGTTTTTGCCTTTTCTTTTCCAAAATCTTATCACCAGTATTTAATTTTTTTGTTGTGACTTGATAGGTTCTTTTATTAACTGTCAATAGACATAGAAGGTGATGTAAAACTGTTTCTGCAGAATACTGCAGTGCAGGTTTTATTCCCACTGGTTATACTCCACATAGCACTGCTCCATGGGGCTGAATTGTCCAATTTATACTGTCTCTGTATACAGCAATATCTAGATTAGAATTTTTGGCTTTTTCTCTGGTGCCTGGTTTTTGGTAGTTTCTCTAAATGTTGTACTTTTTTTTTAACTGCCTTAAAAAAAACCCCTTAAATGTTGAGTATGGTAATGTGTTAACTAGTGGCTTTGGGAGGGAAAGTCCTGACCTTACGCAAGGCAATTCTGTTTGAAGGGAAAGCAAGGGACTTCAAGAACTTCAATTAAACATGTACATCTTCTGAAAGATCCCAAGTAATTGAGAGCTGAGAACAGTGTGTCGGTTAATAGCATCTCTGGGTCAGCCTCTGAGCCTTAGAAGTCTGATGCTGCAAAGCTTGTCCCCAGAGACAGGGCAGGAAAAGCCAGGGCCTGTTTAGCTCTCTGATAAGAGATATCCCACAGGAACTGCAAGGAGTAGTATCTTTACACAGCTGCCATTTTTTTTTTTTTTTTGGCTTGGGGAGGGGTTGTACCTCTGTCTAAAAACACATTTAAAATCTTTTATGTTAGTGGTTCAACTGCTGTTCCTTCAGCTTTGTAGGCTAAATGTTATATGTGCACATACTTTAAAATGATGGATCGCTCCTATGCTGTGTCATGGTGTGTTATTGTGGCCCCAGAGTCAGAGTGGTGTTGGTTTGCCCTGCTCTGCTGGTCCTGTCATTACTGCTCTGGGGGGATGCTTTGGGGATGCTCCCCTGCTCCAGGGAGGTCGGGTGGGTGCTGTGGCACAGGGGTTGCTCTCAGGGGCCCTGAGCATCCATGGGGCAGCACCTGGTGTGGGTGACCCACCTCTGTGCAGGGACTGTGAAAGTGGGATGACCTACAACAGCCATTTTCTGTGCCAGTACTTCAGCTGAGTAGTTAATTTATGGAGACTCACACATTCATGAGAGTTTCTTATATTCTGAGCAGTTTAGGTTTTTCAAAAAATAGATACTTGATAGCTGACAAGAAGAGTCATTTGCATGAAATTACCTGTCCTCTGCATCTGCAAATGTCGTGGCTTATAACAACTTGCTTCTGAAATGCTCTAAAAATTCTGACTTTATATACAGCTTTAATTACTGCCCATTAAAACCTCTCTGAACCAGACCAAATAGCAATGGAGATGGATAGAGGGACTGACTCACCAAAAGGACTTCAGGGGCTGTGGAAAGCATTGGGTCACGTCAGTACATTAAGAACAACCAATACTAAAGATCGGAATTACTTAAAAATTAGAGGTGGAATAAACTTCTGAGAACGGTAGAATATGCTAAATGTTCCCCAGAGTAATTGTGATGGTTTTTCCTGCACGGGGGTTAGAATAAGAAGAAAAAGGGAAGGCACTTCACAAAGCCCAGCAGCCTTTGCTCTCTGCAGAAACAGTGGCTATGGACAGCAAGCATGAGCCAGCTGCTGTCTGAGGGTGTGTGTCTGAGCCTCGCTGTGCTCACAGTGCTTTGGGATCCCAGTGAGTGCAAACATCACCTTTTCATTGCCGTGCACTCCCAGACATCAAGTGCAGTGATTCTGTGATGCCGTGCATGCCTGACAGGGGGCTGCTAGCACTGTGTGTCACAGGCAGGCTGTTTGTCCCCTGCCACACATTGACTGTGCGCAACTGCTGGTGTGGAGTTAAAAAAAAAAAGTGTAAAAACACCAAGCAAACAAAAAAGTCCAAGTAAGTGCACGCAGGGGGGTGATTTCTAATAGAAAAGGAAAAGGAGAAAGAAAAAAAATGTTTTAAAAATCACATGGAAGGATTTGGCCCTGGCTTCTGCCTGGAAATGTTTTTAACTCTAGATTTCTTTTAGAACCTGAAGCAGTATTCCCCACAAAAATGGGAATTAGAAAGTTTTATCCCTCATCCCATGAGGTTCCAAGTATAAAAGCATTACCTTAGGGATATGTCTGATTATCTTGAGCTAAAGCACAGGAGCACATAATTCCTAATACCTTAGAGACTGATGCCTAATTGAAGAGTTAACGGCGCCAGAAGAGGGTTTTCTGTGGGGCCGTGTCATCAAATATGGTTTCAGAACCTCAGGCAGAAGCATCAGAGTGCTAATTGTACTGGGGGTGTTTTCTAAGTGGCAGATGAGACTTGAGACACTCAGACTGATTGCTCTCAGTCTTTCAGCCAGCCCCAGCTTACTGCTGTGTTATCCTAGAGGGATGCCAGTAACTCCTCTGCGACCTCTGTTACTGATAGATGGGGAACACTCCTCTGACTCCAACGTTGCAGAAACATTGACTCGTCTTTTCTGTTTGTTGACGCAAAAAGCAATTTAAGTTGTGTTTTTTTTCTGTGATAGGTGAATGGATACAACTTCTTTCCATCTTGCTTTTGTTGCGTCCGTGCAGTTTGTGCCATCTCTGCGTTAAAAGCAGATGAAGAGACTGGAACTTCTAATGGCTTTTACAATGAGTCACAATTGCATGTCTAGACTCCTTAGACAATTTTTACATTTTCTCCCTAGCACGTAGGATGACAGTTTCTCTCTGGTAAATGAGTTATATGGACATCTCTGAGCATAACAGTTTTCCTATTAGAAGAGTTCTGCTAGCTTATGTCAAAGCTATATCTTAACTTAGTGTGTCCATGCTGCAACCTTTGAGATCTCTTCTCAGTTCTCATCTTTAGGAAGTTCTTTCATCTCATATTTACATAGCAAACCTCTATAGTTTTAATCTTTCGGGGGGAGATGGCGTGAGACTAGATGGGCTTCATTCCTCCCCCAAATCAAAAATTATCTTCATATGTGTGTGTGTGTATATGTATATATGTCCTTTTATTCTTCCTGAAGTGTACAAGTGTTCCTATAAAATGCAATTGACTTGCATGGTGCTCCCGCTAATAGGGCATGAGGGTTCTTAGTGGTGTCCTATTCCCAAATGGCAGCAGCAACAAACCTTTTCTAGATGCCTTGTACAAATGGAAAAAGTCCTGGCCTCACCAACGGGTGCTGTTCTGTGGCCTTCAAGCTTTGGGGCGCTGGGTGTCACCTTTGAGAAGAGAGAATGAGCGTGTTAGGTGGGTACATCTAATGAAACCACCCAGCTGCCAAATGCACAGACTGATTGGAATACTTAGCTTAATAAGATGAATAAATAAATTGCTTGAGTGTCACTGTTTGCAAAGTATCTGCGGCAATGTTTAAAGAGACGGTCTGGTGGTTGTTACTTAACCATGGAGTGCAGATTTGGCGGTGACCGGGGCAGCTCTGCTCCCAGCCAGGTTCTGCCCTGGCTCTGCCCATGTAGCTGTGGTTGCTGAGCCCAGCCCCGGGCGAGGGCTGTGGTTCACAGCGTGGTATCTCCCGTGGCGTGATGCCTGAGTGTCCCACTGCAGGCAGCAAGGGATGGGAGGCACACGGGAGAGCCCGGTGTTGAGGCCGGTGCTGGGGATGCTGCTGATAGCAAATTTCAGGGACTAGCCTGGTCAACTTTGCCTGCTATAATGAGGAAAATTTTAAATGTAATTGCAGTTTGTTTTTAACATCAACACGTTTCCAGTGAAAACAATGGTGGCTTTGTCTGCAGATGTAGAAACTTCAAACTTAGCACATCAGCACCGTTTTATGAAATATCCTCAGTTACTCTGGAGAAAAGGCTGAGCTGATCCCTTGAAAGTTTGTCAATATGACTGCTACCTTGATTAGTCTGAATAGATTTCTGTTGTGCAGGACATGTAGTTTAGCTATCACTATAGTCTTCATTTTAGTATGAAAGTTGAACTTCATTTCTTGACACTTGTTATAACAACAAATTGTTTGGGGGAACTGTAGCAGTTAAAATATCTGAAATGTTTTCTATGGTTTTGTGACTCACTAAAATGTAAAATTCTCCCATTTCCAGGGCTGCACACAGAAGTATATTGTGAAGAACTACTTCTACTACTACTTGTTCAAGTTTTCAGCTGCTTTGGGTGAAGAGATTTTTTATATCACTTTCCTTCCATTTATCTACTGGAATATAGATCACTCTGTATCTAGAAGAATGATAATTGTTTGGTCTGTAAGTATTTCTATAATTAATTTCTATGTTAATTCTGTCCATAGCAAATGAATAGGTAAGAATAACCCTTCAAACAAAAGAACACCAGCCCTGTGTTCAGGAATCCAAGGCCTTGTGATGCTGAGAGAGGAGGTGAGAGGTATCAGCTGACACGGGGTGTCTGTTTGTCTCTGCCATGTCTTGGACTGACTTATTTTTTCCAGCCCGATCACTGACCAAGCTGCTTTTGATAGAGTTTATGTAGAACAGTTGGGAAAACACTTCCTTCCCAATGTGGCATAGTATTTTAAGGATAATTTTTCATCCCTTTGGGAAATCTTTCTCTTATTCTGATTTCTTCTTCATATAGTTCTGGCTTGATTGAAGTTACTGTAAACCTGATAGTAAGAGGATGTGCAGACTGTGGTGGAATAAGCAGGGTGCTTCTGCAGTCACTCGAGGGAGGGGAAAAATGAGATTGTGTGTAAGGCTTAGACTAAAAGCATTGATTTTTTGTTAATACGAGAACATTCCCAAATTAACTGGTTTCTGCTTTGCTTCAGCCTTCACAATTGTGGTTTGGGGGTATCCAGAATAAAGTATTTCCATTCTGGCACTGAAACAACCGTAGATAACCAGGCACTTCAGGCTGAGAGTGGCTGTTTTGTCAAGGATACTGCTCATCTTGGTATCACTGGTGCCCAAATAAAAGCATTTTAGAACAAAGAAGGGAGGGTAAGTGAGCACCACTGGCAGATGGCAGACCCTGGAGGTTTAGCTGTCAATCTACACTGATTTAAGAAATTGAAGCTTGGTAAAAATTTGAATCTGATATCTAGCGTTGTTTCTTTACAGTGAAGCTTCTCTGTGATTTAGTCAATTCTGTTTAATAATATTCTGACCAAATAACATGGTAAGAAATAATAAAATCTATTTGAATTCTTAATACACTTCAAATACACACGATCTTGGACAGAGGGCATCAGTCGCTCTGTGCCAGTAACCCCAGACAAGACATTTTATAAAGAGAACATGAAAAATAACTTGCAAGTGAAATGTAGAGGTAGGTGGACACTGTATAATCAGAGCTGGGTTTTGGCCAGGAGTACACCTACTGCTTCTGGAAATATGCCACAGAAGATGAAAATTGGTAGTCACTGCCTTCTGCATTTGCATATTGCTCAGAAAATGACTCTTTAGAGCTCTGCACATGCCTTTCTGCAGACTCGCTTTGCCTTTTCCTTGCAAGGAGTTCATCTGAGTACTGGGCAAATCTAGTCTGGTTTAAGATCTCATCACATTCTACAACTTCTTTGTGAGGCAAAGAGGAAGAGCAGGACCCATTCTCTTCTCTGTAGTGGCCAGTGACAGGACCCAAGGGAATGGCCTGAAGTTATGTCGGGGGAGGTTTAGGTTGGATTTTAGAAAAAGGCTCTTCCCCCAGAGCAGCGGTCACAGCACCAAGGCTGACAGAGTCCAGGAGGAATTTGCATGATGCTCTCAGACACACAGTGTGATTTTTGGGGCTGTCTTGTGCAGGGCCAGGAGCTGATGATCCTTGTTGGGTCCCTTCCAAATCAGCATATTATGTGATTCTGTAATTAGAGCATTCAAACATATGATATTATGATTATTAATGTTATTTTTCCAGTTATCGAGGGAGCTGTGGAGTTGCACTTCATAATGAAAAGGGGAAGCTGTTTTAAATACATGGGCTTGTGACAATCTGTAGTTTTAAAAGATGTTTATTATTTGTAATTATACAATGACTAAAGATGTCTGTGCAGGCCATGGGTTAATATTGTGGCAAGCTTGGCTGGGTGGGTTTCTTGCTGGCGAGCAGGCTGTGAGCAGGAACTGGCACTCACGGTGCTGTAAGGGCTGTTGGTCTGTCTTACAGAATCATAGAATGCCTTGGGCTGGAAGGAACCTTAAAGGTCACCTGCTTCTATCCTTCCTATCATGGTCAGGGCACCTTCCACTAGACCAGGTTGCTCAAAGTCGTGTCCACCCTGGTCTTAGATGCCTGGGTCATGTGACAGCACAATTGGCTTAGCTGTGTGGGGCATGTCAAGGAGTCAGTGGGACAAAGCCAGGCTTTTAGCTAACTGGGGGGTTTCTGGTGATAGTACTGGAAGGACACCTGTCTGGGGACATGGTGGTGAGCAGAAGTGCAGACCCACAGGCTCTCTGCAACCCAGAGTTTTGAAGAAATGCTTCTGAATGGATGATGACAAGGAGCTAAGAAGAGCTGTATTAGGTAAAAGTAAAAATCCAGGTAGCCTGATAGTCTCTGCCAACATCTGCCAGTGGAAGGCTGGGAAGAGCATGAAGGGACAAGTGCAGCACTCAGGCACATTCTGCAGAAGGGTCTTACCCATCTGGGGAAAGGTGTTGGTATCAAAGGGAGAGCCCGAAGGGGAAGGTGGTAGAACTTTCCCTTTAAAGGGGATGTTCGGGATGAGGAGAGGCTGTTAGTGAAGATCTTCAGCAGAGAGTGGACCAGCAATGACTCTTTTGTGAGCCTGGTGCAAAGCCACAGGTCTGTTGGGAACACGGTAAGCAGGGATGGTGGTGACAAAGAGGGTGAGACCATTGGCCAGGAGAAGTGGTGCTGAGGATGGTCCTTTGTTTTGTGCTGTTTCCAACTTAAACCTGTGAGTTTCTGCTGCAAGTTGGAAATGACAGTGTCAGTGTCCCAGGATGAATCAGGGGAGTATCTTCCCTTAAAAATTAAAGCAGTATTAATGCTGTTTACAAAGCCTTTCTCCCATCTTATCTGTAATATTTTATGCAGAGCCAGTCACCCCCATTTGAGAAAGATAATTTCAAACTGGAGCAGGGCCAGGGATGATTAAGGAACAGACTATTTTCTGAGCAGAGACTGAAAACTTAGATAAGTCCCTAACAAAATGAAAGTGAAGAGAGAATGGGACTGGCTGCAAACACTAAGGGAAGTAAGGAGCTTCTTAAAGTACAGTCACAAGAAGAAACATGCATAAGGCAGTTGTAAATAAGTTAGGTTGAATCCAAAGATTGTGAAATAGCCCTAGAAGGTGAAGGGCAGTAAGAAAAATTATAAAGAGTTTATTTCAGCAGAAGCAGAGGAGTGGACTTAGACCCCTCCAGTGCTGGGTCCCCAAAGCCAGGTGCTTGTGCTTTTCTGTTTAGGTGAATGGCTCTGGAAAATGCTGGCTGTGGTTGCTTTGGAAGTTTAAAGCAGTGTGTTGTGCTTCCAGTGGTGCCTTTCCTCTGAGGATTCACAGTATATGTGCAGCCCTTACCTTTGTGGATAGATGGAGGAAATAAGTGAAACTTCTGAGCAAGATGCTGGGTCAGTGCTGAAGGTATTTGGTGGCTTTGCTTCTCCAGCAATTTGAAGTAAGTGCTCTTGAAACTGCACAGGCACAGCTTTGAAACCTGTGATTCTCACAAACTCAACCAGGAAGTGCAGGGGCAAAAATCAGCATCACACGAACCAGCCCCCAAATGTACTTTTAATTTACTGCACATCTCAGCTCATGAGGTGAAAGCTCACTTTGTTTTTATTTTTTATTTTCTGCACTGCTTCAGGTTTGAAAGCTTGGAAAAAAGTAATTTCAATTGGTTTGCTGTTCAGCATCCTTTTTTTCTTGTTCGTTTGGTTTGGTTTTTTCCCCAGGGTTTCCACTCTTCTTTATAGCGCATAAAAATTTAATTTATACAATATAAATAAGAGCTGGCCAGCGTGGACTTTGTTGGGGCAGGCGTGGAAGCTGCTGGCATGTGCCAGCGATGAGCTGCTGACTCAGGGGTGGGCGGCAGCTCTGAAGGAAGGCAGGGTTTGGGTGCCTGGTGATGCCAGGCAGGCGTTTGCCAGGCTGTGTGTGCCCCTCGGGGCTCCGTGAGCAGCACGGGGTGTGGACACCTTCAGCAAGTCTGACAGGGTCCTGGGTCTGCGTCCGTGGGGATTTTCAGAGGAACAGTTTTCTAAAGGCTCTCAGCACTTAGTTACTCGGGAACGATGAGCTCTGATCTCCATCTCTCAGGGTAACCAGGAGTTTCCTAATCAGCAGGAGTTACCTGCAATAGTAATGCCTCTGACATTACTGTGAGGTGCTTGAATCCCTGGATGCTGCTTTGATAACACATTTCAGAGCAAACTTTGGGTTTAACAAGTCTTTGTTTTAATAACTGTGTTTATTAGTTTTAGCACTTTTGCAACATTTCACCAAAACAAGCCTGGAACAGCTGATTAACATAATCACTCAAAAGTCAAGCTCTTTAAAGTGCCATGTGTTACTCTCCACAAGAACCTGTAAACCTGTATTCAGGCATGTAAGTAACTACATAATGTCAGAATACAAAAATAAATGGTCCATAAAAGAAAATGCCGCATGCAAGCTGATAAAGTGTTGATTGAAACGGAATTTTGTAAGAGCTGGCAGCTGTACTCCACCCCTGAAGAAAGAGTGCCAATGAGTCTTTCATAACTGAGACCAGCTGTGAATCATTTAAGGTAAAGTTGAAATTGGAAACCTTTTGTATTTCACTAGATCTACTAGGTAGGACAGTTTCCCAGTTTCAGGTGGTAGAGGACAAATCAGATCAATGTGATTATACTTTTTCCTGCTACCAGGAGGCTGGGCCCAAATTTCCTTCTTTAAGCCCATTATAAGATAGTCAATTCCCTTATAGTTTTTGTCCCAAGGCTTGTTTTAAAGACAGAGTGAATGTGCTAGTTTGTTGGTTGGTTCTCCTGATCTTGTCCTGGTTTTGTATTTCTGGAGCCTAAATTGAGAAAGTCCTCCCTCCTTACAGATATAACTTTTTCTAGAAAGCTGTCCATGCTGTCTCTTCCCCTGCCCTGTCTCCTGCTGACCTTTGCTGTGATGTGTGTGCTGTGCTGCTTGTGGTGGGCTGGAGATCTCCCTCCTGGATTTGCTGCTCCCATCGTGGAGCTGGGACAACCCAAGTGCTTGCACATCCCACCATCTCAATTTGACCTTGAAAGTCCCATTGAACCTGACTAAACTCTCGGTAAACGTGTAAAGTTCCTGGGCATCTGGCACAAGATGGGGGTGTATTTTCTGGAAAACAATAATCATGCTGGAAATGGCAGATCCTGGAGCTCCCACAGCCAGCTGCCCTCTCCCACGATGTGTGTGCACCTCAAGGAGGATCCCAGCCTTGCAGTTGTTGTTGGCACCTCTGCATGCAGGGAGCAGCCAGGTGGTGGGCATGGAGAAGAGGACAACCCCCCAAGCTGGTGGTGCCTGTGGCTCCTCTGCTCTGCGGGGCTTCCTCCACGTGGGCTACTGCCAGGGCAAAAGGCCAGCAGTGCTGCTTTGACTTCCATGGTGTGTTTTCCTGATGCTAAGCCTTAGTTCTTGGCATTGACTTGGGAGTAGGAGGAGTATCTCAGCAAGAACGTGCTCCTCCTTGCTCTGCTTCTCTTTCCCTGTGTACCAAGCGATGCTCAGGGGACACAGTCACAGCCATCGTCTGCTGCAGTGTTTATCTGGTCACTTCAGCTTTGGCTGGGGGATGCTGAGAATAGAAGCTGTGAGCAGTGCAGGCTGGGTGCTTGGTTTAATTTCTGTATGGGAAATCAAAGTCACGCCTGCCTTGGCAACCACATGCAGTCTTCGCTTCTGCTTGACTAATCTGCAAATGCCAGTTTATTAATAGTGCATCCTTTTTTCCCCTGAGGTGTTCGGTCATTCTTATCAGTGCATAATGTTATGAAAGAAAACCAAAGTGACATCATTTTTAAACTGTAAGTTTCCTTTCTGAGAAGATGACATGTGTTACTGCGGGCCAGGGTTTCTAGAGCCACTTTCTGTTTTGGAGCCAAAATAGCAGATTAAAAGTCAGGCTGCCACACTGTGAGTCTCAGGGAAGAAGACACCAATGCTGTTTGACCCCATGTCTTCTCTAGAATTTCATCTTGTCCTTTTAATAGACCAGCAGCCTAGGTAGGAGAGCTTCCCACCACGGCAGTGCTGCCTGCAGCAATTGAGAGAGGAGTGAAGGGAAACCACTGCAAATGCCAGACAACACCTGCAGGTGAGAAAAACATCTTCTTAGATGGCTGCCTCAATGCCAGAGGTATGCAAATGTCAAGGAGACAGGTCACTTCATGGCACTCAGGTGCTCAGAGGGAGGGGAGCAGCCTCTCACCCCAGAGGGAACTCCTGCAGATGTTGAAATGAATGAATTGGCGTCTGGACCTGCGTAGATGCGAATGCCTCAAGTTTGATTCTATGATTGTTCACTAAAGGAAGATCTGTTACAATACAAAGATAGATTTATCTTGTTTACCCTGATGTAATGGCCCAGGTGAGGATGTGTTTTTGGAGATAGACCATATATATGACTCAGAGCAAATTAAGAGGAAGCTCTCAGAAAAAGAGGCTGTCTTGCTGCTATAGCAACTGCCAATTGCCTTTGTGTAGTGAAATAATGCTGTTGACCCAAAGTGGCAGTAAAGCTTTGCCTTTCCTTCACCTGATGCATGGGCTTACTGTAAATGTGAAGGATGTTTTACTGCACCCACGGCTGCTGCTTCTGCCAAATAATCCAGGACATGGTGTTTAAAGACACGTGCACAGTACCCAGATAAGCCAAAGGCAAAAGTCTGGTGTGTCAGAGGTCAGTGCTTAGTCTGAGCATATTCTGGACTCCTCTTCATGTTTTATGGAGGTTGTCTTGCCTCTCCTTACATCTGTACAATATGAGTTTTTGAAAAGTAGAAGGGTCAGAATTTAATCCGGAATGCCAGGAAGGAGGGTGTTCTGAGGCTGCCTGGTATTTTTGCTTTCCCATACCCCACCTCCAGCATCCAGCCTGTTTTTCACCATCAGAGGAGTCCTAGCATAGCCTTCATTTTAGAGATGACTCATTTCCTTTTCTGTAATGCTCTTACGTACTAGGGCTAATAATACTTCCACAAGTGGAAGTCATTATTATAGAGGACTGCTGATAAACTGGCTCATCCTACCTTGCCACTCAGATGGTATCACAAATGGCAGCCTCAATGTTTTATGTTCTGCCCATAGAGAGTAATTTTGCTTTCTACCCCGGAATTTAATTAACTTCCAAAGATGTGCCTGCATCCATTTAGAAACTGGTGGCATTAACCAAATAAACCCACAGAGTGTTTTCTAAAAGGCATTTGTTCCTTGAGCCTTTTTTTACTGTGAGCAGTCTGGGGCAGGGTGTTCGCTGTGCCTTGTGTGTCTGTGGGAGCAGCCAGGAGTGTCACACCTGGTGCTGATAAAAGGCAGTAACATGACTCATACGATGAGGGATAAAGGATGCAAAGGCACCGGCAGTCACTTTGCCAGGCTCTGGTGCTGGATATAAGTCTAGCACTCTCTGCAGCACGTGCTCTGTTGAGGGAAAAATGATAAAGGCACCTGAGTTTTGGCTTTTTCCTGGTCCTGGCATGTGAATCCTGATGTCTTTCTTTTAATGTGAAGCCATTTTTTAAATGGGTGGTGGGAGAGAGAGGGATGCAATGTGGCTGGTGACAAATGTGGCTGTGGATGGTTGTGTAGCTGTTGTAGCATATGGCTAACACCAGCATGGGAAGGATGTTATTTTAAGACCCCTCCTTTGCTAGTGGAAGCGTGAAAAGCAGAACAGTGAGCTGTCTAACACAGCAACTNGGGAAGAAAAAAAGAAAAAGGTTTGCTTTGTTTTGAAGAGCCTTCCTTGCCTGTCTGGCTGTGCTATCTAAAGGGAGGAGGCTGGCAATAGAAGGGGAAATACATCCTCCAGGGACTGCCTGGCTGACTTTCCTCAGTCATCACTGGATGCTAAGAGCCTGCTGCCTTTGGGAAGAGGGTGCTAAGGAGCAGACGATGTCAGCACGGGTGGGTGCCCTGGGCATGGCTGGATGGGCTGCACCTACTGGGGATGCTGGCCAGCTTTGCCTCTTGCTTCTGCTTCTGTTGTTGACCTGAGAATGCAACATTTCCCCCAAGAAATATTGTGTTGCTATGATCAGGAGCAAATGAATAGAGCCTTTGCTTAAACCTCTGGTGTCCTAAGCCCAAGCAGGGAACAAGAGCCTCTTACTGAGGAGTTAGGCAGGAGAACTGGTACTTCATGTTGCTTGTCCAGTTCTCCCTCTGCTGCCCCTCTGAGGATGCTGAGATTGTCACTGAATAACCACACGGGTGGTGGGACCCAGCGGGGTTCCTGCAGCACCTTGTGCAGTGGGTGGAGTGGGAGCTGCTGGGAATGGGGGAGCTGGTGCTGCATGCAGCTGGGAGGGACATAGCTGGGCAAGGCAGTGATTCAAAGGTGGTGGTGGTGGAAAAATGTCTCTTATGTCTGTTTTCTTTGAAGGAGAGGGGGGTGTGACGGTCAGAGGGGAAATTTAAACTCCTCTGGCATGGGTGGGAGCCAGCTGTCTGTCTCACACTGTCCTGTATTGCTGCGTCTCGTCAGCCAACCCTCCTTTTGGTCCTACTTCTGATCAGGTTACCACACAGTGCAGTAAAACCATTGCTTCCTTCGCTGACCGAGCTAATGGAAACCCCTTTAATAATTCAGGGGATAAAAATCTGCACTTGGAGGGGTGGATTTTTGCAGGAAAAAGCACAGAAATACAGGTGGTTCTTGGGTGGGCTGCATGGGGATTGCCTGTGCTGACTGACAGCCCTGTGGCCTTTCCTGTCCCCAGATAGTGATGTACATAGGCCAGGTCTCCAAGGACATCCTGAAATGGCCTCGGCCCCTCTCACCACCTGTCGTCAAGCTGGAAATGAGGACAAATGCGGAGTATGGGATGCCCTCCACCCACGCCATGGCAGCCACATCCATCTCCTTCTCCTTTTTCATTGCAACCATGAACCAGTACAAGGTAGGGGGTACAAAAAGAAAACAAGCAAAGAAAAAGAAAAAAGTTTATTACAAGAAGCATGTGTCTGCTTCCAGCAAGCTGCATAAAGCTGGCAAATCCAAAGCTGTTGCCACTTTCAGAGGAGCTCTGTATTTATTTTCACAGATGCAGATGTATTCTTTCCTGTGCTTATCTGTAGCTGGCCGGTGATAGACACAAAATAGACACAAAAAGAAATTCAGTAGGAATGTCCTTTCTTTGGCATGAACTGTGGGCAGGCTGCACTGCCCTGCTCTGCTTTGGTGGGTTCACTGTGTTTTCTCACATGGGGTGACCATGGAGGGAAGGTGCCCAGTGCCAGTGTTTAGTGCTCACCCCGTGCCTGCCAAGTCAGTGCTGCACGTTGGGACATGCAGCTCCCAGGGAAACCAGAGGACCTCCCTGTCACCTGGCTTTTGTATGAATGGAAAAGCATCTTTGGAAATCCCCTGGCTCTAACCTGTTGCAAACTAACAGCACACAACATGATTTGAGAGCCTGTTTGTCAGAGCAGTAACAGCAACTTCACTGCACTGGAGCTGTAGGCTGCTTTGGGGAAGCTTCATTGTTATTTTCCTTCATTATCTTTCTAAAAAGTTTATCTCCTGGAAACTCATTTCTCCATAATGATTCTTTTCGTTCCATTCTATGAATCCAAGCATGCATTTTGTGTACTCTAGCAAGAATAACTTCCTGGCTGCATCGTATTTAAGTGTGTTTCTCAGCCCTCTCAAGTGTACTTCAAGGATAAATCCAATAAATCCACGTAACCAAGGGAGCTTGCAGTACAGCCAGGGGGTCTTGCTGTCACAGTGTCCCCGGGTGTCCCCCCTTGCAGTGCCAGCTCTGTGCGGGGAGAAAGGTGGCTGCCCTTTCAGTGAATGGTGCTGTGTCCTGGGGCTGTCACAGGAAGGGGGATCTCTGAATTGCACTGAGATGAGTTACACAGATGCTCTGCTGGCAACCTCCTGGTCACTGGTCAGAGCAGCTTGACAGTGGGATGGGGACAGGGAGCTTAAGATGGGTGTTTGTCAGCCCTTGAAGACCAGAGCCATCCTGTGTGTCAGAGCTGCCAAGAAAGCCTGGTTAGCAGCACCTTCTCCTCCTGAGTCATCATGCAACCAGTGGGACATGCAGCTCTTCACAGGCTGCCTTGTGCTTCTTGGAAGCTGCCATGAAACAATAAAACTGCTGTCAAATAATTAAATGATTTAATTGCCACTATTAGGACAGAAAAATCTTCCAGAACATTATGCTACTATCCTCTCAAGCTGCTCTAATCATCAATTACTGATCTGGACTAGCTCCCAGGCTGCCTGCTGAGGGGGGAGTAAAGTGGGTGTAAATCCTCTGAAGGCTTAGAGAAGTGAGGAAAAGTAGTGTTTTGTGAACTGGGAGTGACATCTGCAGCTGGGTCTGGGCTCTCTATTCGGAGGGTTGAGTATGCCGGGTGAAAGGGTCAGAAGAGAGTTGTTATGCTTAAGATTTCCACGGAAGCATTTTTGCACTGACCTGTGGCCACCCCGGTCAGTTGGCAGGCTCTGACAGAAGATGGAGACTTTGTGTCAACTTGGGTGAATTAATTTCATTTACTTGTATTTTGGGTTGGTTTATTTTTTGCAGAAAAATTTGTTTTATCGACTGAAAGGAACCCAGCAGTCCACTCAGTTTCAGGATTTGAATGAGTGGATTAAGGGATAATATGTTAAGCTTATTCTTTATCAAATGGAGGGGTTGTTTTGTTGGATTTTTTTTTTTTCCTTTTTAAATGTTGACTTATCTAAATGCTTCTTTCCATGTTTGCAGGCAACTTGGAGAGGGAATTAAGCAAAACCAGCTTGATAAGAAGATGATTAAACCTTTAAGTGTCTCGGGGAAGAGCGGTCCTGACTGCTCTAATAGCTGCGGTGTGGTTTCAGCCCAGACATTGATCCTCAGCCCACTGCTCAAGGACTATTGATCTCACTTCTGCTCAGGCTCTGGGGCTCTCACAATCCCCTCGGCTGAGCTGAGGCTGCAGTGCAACCTTGGGCACCACTTGTACAACAAGTTGTGCCTTTTTCCTTAGGATCTTTAGCACTAACATGTTAAAAATAGATGTTGTAGGGCACAACTCTGCCAATACCACCTCTTTGCCAGGATTCCCCACATTGAGCCTAGGTTTTTGCAAAAGCAGGCGCCACAGGTAACAAAATTACCTTCTAGCAGGATTGCATTTTGGCTGATGTGGGGTCTTGTCTCGGGTTGCATTATTCTCTTTGGGAAAGTACAGCTCAGGAGCCACTTCCCAGCACGAGATCCTTAGGGAGGTCGTTAGGTCAGTCCAGCTGCTTGGTGTAATGGACCTGCTTATTTTTTTTTCCCCTTTTTCCCAGTATCCATTCGAACTCGGCCTGGTGGCAGCAGTTGTGTTCTCAGCGCTGGTGTGTCTCAGCAGGCTCTACACGGGGATGCACACGGTGCTGGTAAGGATGCCCCACGCTGCCCGTGCCTGTGGCGATTCCCATCTCCCGCTCCGCAAATGATGCGTGACCTGCCTTGGCTGTGCCACCGAATTTCAGGCTGTACATTCAAAGGAGCTGTGAGGAAACCCTCGGGCTATCGCTATTTGAGTGCATAGGGGAATGATTTGTAGCACTTTGGAGGCAGCGACGTACAGGGGGTGGAGGAGCCGGGTGAGGTTGAGGTGGCATCTCAATTGCAGTTCTCTATTTTGAAATTTTAATTGCGAGGAATGCATTTGGGCAACTGATGCTGCTCCTTGGCTGAGCCTTTTGTGCAACAGTCTCACTGTTTTCAGGGAGAAAAACTCTGGGGTGGTTCAGCCTGGGAGTGTCAGGGCAGGGAATAGCAGGTTGGTGACTCACAAGGGTAAACCATGGCAAATGAGCTACCCTTGGAGGCCTGGGGGGCAGCAAGTCTCCTGTTCCCACACTGGCACAAGGCACTTACAGAAATATTAGGACAAGTTTCTTGTTTTCAGCTGGAAGGAAACCGATTCTTAAAGCACTGAGCAGCTCAGTTCACCGTGGCTGAATGCCAG
>VWZG01000652.1:60585-74614 GCA_013396735.1 Grallaria varia | reverse complement strand
GGGGCCGCTCCGCCCGCTGCTCTCTGTGCTCCGGGTCCTCCAGGGGCGGGAGGACACACCCCCCGCTCAGCGGCCGCGTTTGATAAACCCGTCTTTAATGTTGTTTGTTTTCTGTTTCTCACAGACTCAACTAGGCTGGAAAAGAGCTCTGAGATAATGGAGTCCTACCTGCGACTGCCAGCCCACGGCACTGAACGCCGCCCCCAGCCTTTCCTCTAGCCCCTCCAGGCACCGTGACCCCCCCACCCCAGCTCTCCGGGCAGCCCCTTCTCCAGGGCCTAATCAACCTTTTCTGTGAAGAAATTCTTCTTAATGTGCTACCCGAACCTCAGGACTGCCCTCTCATCCTGATTTTTCCGCGTGTTCCGAGGCAGGGCCAGCCCCGGTGGGAGCTGCGGGACCCCCGGCCCTGCTGGGCCCTGAGGGGCACAGACCCCTCTGCCACCGCCCATGGGCTCTGGCTGGCCCTGCCCAGCGATGGAGGGGCCTGGCAGGCGGCTGCTCCACCAGCCCTGGGCAAGGGCCTTCGATGCTTTTTCCGTGTGGGAGATCCAGTGTTGCTGCAGCTCCGAGCTAATCACACAATATCCCGAGCTGGAAGGGACCCCCAGGGATCAAGTCCAGCTCCTGGCCCTGCACGGACACCCCAACAATCCCTCCCTGTCCCTGTCCTGTTGTCCAAACGCTCCTGGAGCTCTGGCAGCCTTGGGGCCATGCCCACCACCCTCTGGGGGAGGCCCTTTTCCGTAATATCCAACCTAACCCTCCCTTGGCACAACTTCATGCCATTCCCTTGGGATTCTTTGGCTGCAGCGGCAGCACAGGGATGCTCTGGGTCAGTCCCTGTACACTTCCATTTAGTTCCTGTGGGTAAAATCCCATTCCCTTGGCATGGGCTGCAGCAGGAGCACAGGGATACTCTGGGTCAGTCCCTGTACACTTCCATTTAGTTCCTGTGGGTAAAATCCCATTCCCTTGCCCTGGGCTGCAGCAGGAGCACAGGGATGCTCTGGGTCAGTCCCTGTACACCACCAGTTAGGGGTGGCTGAGCTGGAAATATGAAAGCTCTGTGAGCTGGAACAGCCTCATTGTGCTGCAGGGCCACACAAAAGCAGCATATGGGGTTTTGATCATGACAGAACCTTGATTTCTTTACTTGCTCCTCAAGTTTTGGGGGGTTCAGCCCCGACTCAGACAGAATGCCAGTACCAGGCATCACCTTAGCACTCAGCCCTCTGGGGACACAGGGAGAAGAGCTGTTTCCACCTCTAGCAGGTCACACTTCTCTTTTCCAGGACCAAAAAGGCCAGGGATTTCCAGAGACAAAAGCAGCGATTGCCTTGGGCAGTGACCTGAACTGTGGCAAACCACATCCAAATTTCCCTCGTGTAACCTGGTTCCCTTTTTTCCTAACCAAACAATGGCTTTAACACACACAGCCCGGCAAAGCAGGTGCATTCCCAGAGGCTACCAGGCAGCAGAAAGCAGACACGGGGCTTTGATCTCAGGGAAATCCTGTCCTTCTGAGAAACACATGGAAACAGTGCACCCAGTCACTCCCCAGGAAACCTGGTCTCCCCTTTTGATAATTCACATCAGACAAGAACCTCAGGCAATTGCTTCAAGAGCAGAGAGGATGAAAAAAAAATAACATACACTTTCAAGTGCCTGCTCTTGTTTATCAGGTTATTCCTTAAAACAAGTACTGCCACCTGCTCTCTTTCAGTAAGCCAGAAAAAAAAAAAAGCTTTCAGGAAGTGGCCTCTGCATTTCATCACACAAACCCCGTGGCATTTGGTCAGTTATCACAGACAAAGATCAGATCAAGACAGTCCAAACCTATCGCCAGGATCTGCTTAAGGGTTTGTATTAACAGACTTGGACACCAGCTCCCTTAATCTGCAACCAATCATATGGACCAAGCTTCAGAGGAGATAACACACACTGACACACAGTGTAGGTTCAGGAGATTTATTTTCAGTCCTTGAAGTAGACTGGTGCTGCTTTTGCTCATAATTTTTCTCTCCATTACAGTTCTGGTTTTCACACAAACGGTAGTGAGAATGGGGTTTATTTATTTGAAAGTGCAGCCTTTGGCAGGAACAATCAGCCTAGTAGAGTTAATCATCTGTATTTCCTTTAAAAAATATACTTATTAAACCATGATTTTAAAAAAGTTAAAAGCTGTCAAGAACATTTAAGAAAAGAGTAGGGAAAGGGCAAAGAGCAAACATCTGGATTCCAGAAACTGTGTGTGGAACAAGAATCACCACAGTAACCAGAGCATGGATAGCACAGTCCCAGCTCATACCCCATACTTACAGCCATTCTGATTTTGCAGACTTGAGGACTTATCTACCTGGGAAATGTACCTAACAGTCCCAGGGGACCAAGATGAAACCTATACAGGGAGGTCTGCAAAAATCAGAGGGACAGAGCAGCTGCCTGGGGACAGATCCTCATCTGCAACTGGTCTGGCAGGGCTCAGTTTGGTCACCCAGCTTCCTTTCACCTGAAGGTTTAACTTCCCCCAGGCATCCCGTGGGGCTGCAAAGAAATCACAGCTTGTTTCTGCGCTCTGTGGATGGGACAGGCAAACAACTCGTTCAGACGTTATGCTCCTGGTCGGTCCCTAAGGTGGCTTTAGCCATCCTCACTCACAGGGGTTGATGTTGGACCCCCAAGATCTGCCTGCAGGATGAGCCCCTGGAGCAGACAGAAGCTGTCCCTGCAGGGAGTCGTGCCCACTCCAAGCCAAAAGGCACATCCCCACATTCACACAGACAGAGGTGGGAGCCTGATTTGCACTTTGGGGTGGTCAGGAGGATAAGAACTAGTCCAAAGTCAGGAAGTATGGGATGGAGCAGAGAAGGCACTTACTTCTTGTCACCCATTAAGCTGCTCTCAGGGCTTTGCCAGAGAAATGCTGCACGTCTGGCAGCCCTTTAGGTACCTGTTATGACAAGCAGAGCTCTGAATCCATATGCTGGGAAGAAAGTAGCTCCTTGTCTGAGAAATGCAGGAAGGGCAGAGAAAAGAGTAATATAACAGGATGTTGTTTTGTTTTCTTTTGGTCTCACATTACACTTGGTGCTACAGCTTCTGTCTAACAGGTCAAGTTGGCTAAGGGATGGAGCAGAAAGACAGGAGCTGGGGGTCTCCAGCTTCCCTTGCTGTTCCTCTAAGGCAGGTTAGTTGAAAACTAGGACTGTCCACAGTAAAGAGTAACAAAGCACAGGTAACCTCTGTTACAGACCAGCAAAGCAAACAGTGCCCATTCCTCAGCCTGTCCTCTTCAAGGGAGGCTGGCTATGTCTCTCTCTGGAGGAGGACCAGAAGGTTTTGGGTTGCTTTCATTGGCTTTTCCTTCAAACATCATGACCCTGCAAAACACAACAGGTATTACCAATTAAAAAAAGCAAATGCATCTTTACCCATCACTGGGGGTGGCATTACCTGCTGAAAAAGAGCATCTGGCTCCTCTGCAAAGGGCACCCGATAATTAAGAGAGGAGGGAAAGCCAGCAGAGGGTAGTGCTGCCAGCCTGGCTTTGCCAGCAGCTTCCAGGAGCGTGTTCCTGAAGTCTCTGCCGGTTTCCCTCTCAGAGCCCAGAGGATTAGCACATTTTATTTAGACAGCCACTTCCGAAATCCCCTGGGCACACACAGCATGCCAAGTGCTCCCGGATGAGTAAAAGCAAACACCACCCCTGGCCCACCTTGCACGTAACCACACTGCAGAACATTCTGAAGCCAACACCAAGCAAGCAACAGCAATTACAGTCCAGGGAAAGGGCAGGGACAAGGAGCAAGGCACTGGCTGTAAGAATCCCAAGCATTTTGCAACCACTAGCACTGTGCTCCTCCCTAAGGACTGCAGCTACGCTGGGAATGCCAGCTGCCTCCATGGATCAAAGGACTGCACTGCTCTTAGGACCAGTTTTACATTTCTGCTCCTGCTCTACAGAGTCCAGCAGACAATGGGGTTTCTGTCAGCAAGAGAAGGGACCTGTTTGTGAAAGCAGCTGCAGTTGGGAGGAGGGATGGAAGATACGGGACAAGCTGCAGGCTCAGCTTGGTTCTGTGGAGAAAGAAAGGAGGAGCAGGGATGTCAGAAATCTGTGTGTGCTTGAAAGAGAAGCATCCCAGCACACGGACACAGGGCATGCAGTGGGGAGACTCACTCCCAGCAGGCATGTACCAGCTTAGAGGAATCCCCTGAGAGGTGGGAGCAAGATCCTTCCTCCCAACCTGCCCTGAACGCTGGCTGTGTTTCTAAAGCTGCCTTCACAAAGGGGTAAGGAGGATGGAGAGGAGCTGCTCCTATTCATGGTGGTTACAGACAGAAAAGCAGGGCCAGCCTCTGTGGCTGTGAAAGGAAATGCCAGGCTTCAATGGGATGGAGATGGAGCCAAGCAAGTGTTTGGAAGCCTTTTGTTAGAGCAGCACTTTCAGAGCCCTGTCGAGAGGGCAGAGGGGACCGTGGGAGGCGAGGGGTGGCAGCCTGTACCACAGGAAACCTCTCTCAGCACAAGGCAGCTGTTTCAGGCATGTGTCTCATCTCCATCTAGCCTCCAAAAATCAGGCAGGGATGGACCACCCTGTGGGAAACAGGAGCCAGCACTGCTGGTTCTGGCAGGACCATCATTCACCACTCAAGTCCTGCCACCATCCACAGGCAAAACCTGTGCCCCAAAGCCAGCAGCAGCCTCAGGAAAGAGATGGGAAGAAGCCCTGTGGTGCTGAATGCCTGCACAGCCTCAGGAAAGCAGGAGGATCACTCCCAGGGAGCACGGGGGAAGGAAACCTGTGCTAACACACAGCAGGCAGCTCCGCTGGGAGCACTCGCCGCTGCTCAGCCTGGACATGGGTTTATACACCCTCTCATGTCAGTCTGCAGACTCTCCCTTCGCAAGGGCCCTCGTCTCCCTCCACAGACCCACAGCTCGTGTTTCCTGGCTCCCCAACACACCAGCTCAGGTCCAGCGTCTCCCTCGCTCCATCCCGGGGCACTCACAGTTTCAGCACAGCAGAGCGTTTTCCAAGCATCACATTGACAAAGTCCTGGTAGGAGATGGTGTCGCTGACCCCTCCGGTCACCTCGGAGATCATCTTCTTCAGCTCTAGGTGGGTCTTTGGAGCCCCCAGCTTCTCCATCATCCTTTTGACTGACATCAAATCTGCAAGGGCAAGGCAATAGGTGCTGTCAAGAGGACATGACCACAATCCTAGGGACACAGCCACGAATTCCCACCTCACCCGTGGCCTCCAGGGCTGACAGCATTAAGCTGTTGCCAAAAGCCACAGGAAACCTCCCAGGGCAGTTTACTGCCGTAGTGCCCAGTACAGAACATCCCCTCCCAGCCGTGCAGCTCAGGATAAAAGCACAACACACAGAGAAGAGGCACAAAACCTGAGTGTTGCAGAGACACGTGGGGACACCGCTCTCTAGCTCAGAGCGCGGTGCCAACAATCACAAGGGTGGGGAGGAGGGAAGCAAGACCCGGGTTAAAGCTGGACACAAACAAGCTGTGGGGAGCAGGCGTCCCTGCCCATCGCCACAGGCCATTTCCTCCCATTGCATGGCTGCCTGCTGAGACCTGCGGGCCCCTTCCCTCCCAGAAACCCTGAGTCAGGGCTCTTCCACCTCCCCACGGGCTTTGCTTCAGCTGGAGGGCTGGTGGAGGAGGAGAATGAGGCAGCAGCCTCCTGGAAGGGCACAGCTCACAAGGGGTTACACTTCAGTGTCAGCTCCAGGCCTGCAGAAGGCTGGATCTTTACGTAACTGGCGCTTTCTGGACCCAAAACAGGCTCGCTCAGCTGAGCCAGACTCACACCCAAGTCCTTTGCTTCCCTCCGCTCCCCTCCCAGCAAAGCAAAGAGCTTCTCTGCACCAGAAGTGCTCATGGATTTACACAGCTCCTGCCTCAAGCCAGGAAAATCCCAGGATTGTCCAAGCCCTGCAGCTTCCCAGCTCTGGATTCCCAGCTTTCCAGCAGAGGATTGAGAAGGAAGCCTCAGCAGAGGGAAAAGGAAAAAGAAAAAAAAAATCATTTAGAGCAGAAAGAAGTGGAGGAGCTAAACAGAACTTCAGGAGAACAGGACTGAGAAGAGCTTAGATCTTGAAGTAGGTGAGGAGAGACTGAGGAAACTTGGAGAGCCAAGGAAGCCCCTGGCTGAGCCAAGCAAGGCTGGACAGAGGAAAAGCCCCCCAAGTTTTCCTGCTTAGCACCACCAGTGCAGAGGGAAGCAGCAGATGCAGCAGCACACACCACTCCAGCAGGCTGTTCTTCCAGCCCAGCATCCCTCAGAGTCACTCACCAATCTCGCCTTGGTTGTTTAGGTCAAACTCCATGTATTTCTCTGGAAGAGACACAGAGGCAAGTTAGCAGGACGCTAGAGCAGGGGGTGTGCAGGGCTTTGGAGCACTGCCTGTTTAGAGCAATGAAATAAGAGATTTGGAGATAAGATTGGTATAGTGGTAAATGCAAACTTCAGAGCGGGAGACCATCTCAAGGCCTGGTTTTAGCACCCTTATCTCGGTTCTAGGACTCTAGAGTTAAGTGCGCTGTAATTGTGGCTGCTTTTCATTTAAGCTTAAGGAAAACACTGGCATGAGAACAAGGTATCAGCTAGCCATGAACAGCGTTAAAAGGTTTCCAACCAGAAAAACAAATCTCTGCAACAGCCTCCCAGAAGGAGTAGCAAGGAAAACAAACCCCTGAGCACTCCCAAGGCAAAGCTTGATCGGCTTAGGAGAGGGATTAAATGACGCAGTTGCCTGCAATAACAAGGGAGAAACTCCAGAGCCCTCCACACACTGTGCTCGCTCCCAGAGCAGCACCTGCCAGGAGAGATGCTAAGGACCACATCAAGAGGGCGAAGCCAAGAACACGCCTGGGAGCAGCAATGCTGGAGCAGGTTTTTTGCCCTTCCAGCCTGCTGACTCGAGCAACTCCAGCACTCTCATAGAAAGGCAGACCCTGCTCCAGAAGGTCTGATTAGCTCTGCAGGACAAAAACTCGCATGCTGTAACAGAGCATTGATTTGAGTTACAAAATTCAGTCCCGTGCAGTTTCTGCCCTTTGGAGTGGCACACCTGGGCTTCCTTCATCCCCCCTCCCTGGCTGTTCCCCATTTAGACTTTAAGCTCCTCAGGCAAGGATTTGTCTGTCTTACACACCATGGAGCTCCCAGCGCCGCAGGGGGCCCCCCATCATCTCAGTCGTGGTAAATGAAAAGAGCAAGATGCAAGGTGCCTGCTGCCACCATCCATCCATGCTGAGCTGCAGAAATCACCACTTGCCCTGCAGTTAGCACTGGCTCCCCACAACAGCCTCCGAGGACTCAAATTAACCCAGCCCTTCCAGGCTGCTCCTTTCCCCCAGGAAGGCAAGTGGGAAAGACCTTTTGCCTCTCCTCCAGGGACACCAGCAAGCAGATGAGCGTGAACAGAGAAGTGGCAGGCTAATTTAAGGAGCCAAAGGGAAAGAGTGGTTATTTCACACAGCACAGTCTTCCCAGGACCTGTGCTCCCAAAGGAAATGGCTGGGTTAACTGGACTGGTGGGCAGCTAGGGGCAGCCAGCAGAGGAATGGCTTGGCATGTCTTCCTTCACCTGGGTCTCAGCCCACGGTTTGCTGCTGTCATGAGCTGACCAGGACAAACCTACAGGAATGTCACCTACAAACTAAAGCTGTTCATGCTCCAGGCAGGAGTAAATGTCTCCTTTCAAGCATCCAGCAACCAACCCAAGATGAAATTGGGGCTGTAACACGTGCTTAGGGGCCAGAGTGATGCTTGATGTGGGACTGACTCTCCCCACACTCTGCCCCACCACAATGACCTTGTGCAAATGAACTGCCACCTCCCTGGCAGGGGTCAGACACCCCAGCATGTGCCTGGGGACACAAACCCTGCTCTGCCACGTCTGTGCCCAGCACATGTTTTCTTTTCTGACACTTAGCCAAAAGAGCAGAGAACAGAGGCAGCTTTACATCAGCCTCAGCTTGCACATTGATTGTTTCCCCCCACCCCAGTGGCAGGGACTTGGTGGGGCAAAACCACACGTGGTCCATCCCTCCCTCCCAAATATATTTATACCAACACTGCACAGGAGCTCCCCAGGCCCGACTGGGGGGTGCAGCAGGAAGGGCAGCAGAGAAGAAACACTCCCCCCATCATCACACAATGGACCGATTGTTGGGGGAGCTGGAGGAGGCGTTGGAGAGCAGGACAGGCCACGGAGGCAAACTCACAAGGCAGTGAGAGGAGATGCCAAAGGCTCTCGTTACAGGGAATTCTGTGCCTCTGACCTACAGTTGCAATGTTTGAAGAGCCCCAATTGTGACAGGAAAAAATAATGCAGCGTTGCAGCCAAAAGCCAAAGTCACACAAAAGGCAACAGGAAAAAAAAACAGGGAGCACAGGAGGCTCCTCTGTGCCCAGCGGGGTAAAGGATCACAAAACCCCAGCCAGCTTCTTTCATGCTGGATTGCAAAGCCAAAATTCAAAGGGAAAGAGTAGACCACGCCTGAAATGGAAGCAAGGTCAGGTTTTATTTGGTTAGAGCCAGGCTGAGGACAAGCCTCGAGTGCAGTGTGACGCACAGGCATGTTTTCTCAACTGCCCTCAGCCACTGCTTGGAAAGAAAGTGGAAGTACCCAGAACAACCCTGCCAGATCTTGTCCTGTGACCAGTTTGGGGACAAGCTCTGGAGGACTTGGGGCTTTTGAGTTGTTTCTCTATTCCCTGTCCCAACAAACAGCCCAACCTAAGCCCTAGATCTGCTGACCCTCTGGAGTTAGGCTTTGGCCAGGACTAGACATATTACTGCTGTTGCCTCCAGTGTCAGGTGGCTGGGAAAGGACCAGATCAAGCTGGTGAAACTTTTGAGTAGAGAAGGTCCCCAACTCCTTCAGGAAGCAGCTGAGACTTCTGCTCTGTGGAAGAGGTCCTCCTACTCACTGAAAAAGGGTGCAGCTATTGCATGGTCCATTATGCCAGTTAGCTTGTCTGGGTAACTGGACAGAAACCATCCTCCTTCACTTCTCCCTGGGGTTTTGCCCACCCAGTAGGTTTTGCAGTAACATCAGCCACCAGGCAGGATGTCTGCAGGGTGACATGTCCCTGCCCTGCAAGTGGGAGAAGCACAAAGGCTCCTGTGGAAAACACCCCTCCAGGGAGTTTCGCTGAGTTCCACAAGCAAGGGGGAGGCATCCATCCCAGCTCAGTCACTTGTATTTGGCAGAGAATCTCAGGCTGGTAAGATCCAAGTGCTGAGGAAAATAACCTGGTTCAGAGGAAACAGTCAGGCTAAAAGGAGAGGGAAATCCTCCAGTTCTCACCTTTGAACACCGCCAACTTCTCCTCCAGGTCTTCTTCATCACTGAACTTTGGATCACAGAGAAATTCCTATCACAGAAAAAAATAATACCCTGTAGGTTAAAGATGCAAAGAAAAACACCCTAAAGGGCACATAGAGAGGCAGCATCACCCAGAAGACCCACACAATTCCCAGAGAGCCACAGCTGAACAACAGCACCAGGAGACTTGAAAATGGGGTGAATCCCCCCACACCTTGCCATTAACATTCCAGTGCAAAAGGACTCCCTCTGGTGTCTCAGATTTCCCACCAACAGCCTGAGGGAAGATGGGACCTCCCGTGCCTTTGGAATAACTGCATAAAACCCCCTCTTCTTGCTCACCCAAGGTTTCAGCCCCCCAAGTCTCTGCTTAAGCACATACAGCACGTGGATCGGGCACCTATTCCCAGCAAGGGCTCCTAGTCCTTGCAAAAAGCACTCTTATCTCAGACTTCAAACTCTTGGATAAACTCTGAGGGCTTGCAAATAGAACAGGCAATGTCATACACCCAAGAGGATGGGTATTTGGGGCTAAGGAACAGGCTTTAACACTCCCAGACCAGCTATCTGTTTTCTCCCCCTACCCTGCTCAGGCTGGAGAGGAGATCCTGGGTCCCCTCTGGTCACTTGTCCCTAGTCCCACCTCAAAAACCTTCAGATACCCAAGAGAACAGACCACAGCTTGCACGGCCAGCTCTGCTGCTATGCCCTGCCAGCAACGCCCCCGGCAGCTGCGAGCAGCAGGGTCCTGCTCCTGTCCCTGCCCTCCCACACCGCCCTGCTCCGGGAACCCAGCACAGCTTCATGACTCGAGCTGCCTTCAGCAACAACACTGCATTCTTCAGTGTAGAAATCATTAACATCTGCACAGCTCATGCATGGCCTGGCCAGGATAAACCCCTCCAGGGGTTCGTGGCTGGAGGGCTGAGGCTGTTCCCTCCTCTGGGCATGTGTTCCTCACTGCTGCTCTCCACGCTCACGGGGAAGGCAGGAGTGGGTCACCAAGAGATGGGGATTTCTGGCACTGGTAGTACTGGGGCAGCATCACTTGTTATTCATGAGACCACCTACCCAAAGAAACCCCATCTGCAGGCACTAAGGCAGCAAGAATGCAGGAGGTCCACATGGCCAACAGTAACCCAAATGCCCTCCAGCCCCCAGAGCACACTCTCATTTCTTGCAGAAGAAAAGCTGAATCCAGCTGTCCCCAGGTGTGATGAACTGGGCCAGTCCAGCTGCTGGGCCAGCTCCAGCAATGACATGGCCCCAGGGTGATGCCTGGTTCTGCTGTCACAGCCAGCCCCCTGCCATGTGTGCTAATCACTGTCAGTCATTAATCCTGCGGGGGTGCTTTGGGTCCCTCCACCCCATGCCTGGAGCTGCTCCCTCCTTCCTCACTATGACAGGGGAGCTTGGACCTGCCCAGGGAGTCCTCAAACCTTCACTGCCTGTTAGCCACTGCTATGGCAAGTCTGTTATCTGCACCTGAACTAAGGTTTTGCAGGAAGTCCACTAGGACAGAAGTGACTGCCATCCCCTCCTTCCACCTCATGAATCCCAGATGGGCCACCAGAGACCATGCCCACTAAACCAGCATGACACTGACTTCCCTCATCACCATGGTCACCAACTCAAATCGAGAGCTGTGGGTGAAAAGCAACATTCCCCGTTCCTTCTTTGGCTCTCCTCTGCCAACTCAATTTCATTTATCTCAGTTATTTCTACCCAGGGGTATCATTTACCAGCCCAACACAAAGGGTCCAATTGAGCTCCAAGACTCAGGCTCAGGCAGCAGCAGAAGTCACCAGAGACCAGAGCAGTGTTACCTGCTGCCATCACCACTGAAGAGCCCCTGGGGAAGGCAAACATCACTGAAAACCAAAAGAAGGTCAAAGCATCTCCTGGCTATCAGGTCACGGCTTCACTCCTGCCCTGCAGGAGCAGCAAACAGCTTCCATCCATCAGCAGGAGAGGGATGTGAGAGCAGAGCACAGTATCTCTCTGGGAACAAGAAGCAGCAGCACAGAAACGGTGAAGACCAAAGGGAATGTTACATCCGTACACGATGGCTGTGGGACATGTGCCCAGGAGTCCATCAGCCCCTGGCAGCAAGGCACAAGAGCAGGAGAGGTCTAGGACCCAGGGACTGGGTAGCCCAGCAGCATCCCAGCTCTGCTCCAAATGGAAGGAAGCAATAGGGGGGGCGTATTTGAAAGGCATTCCACCCTCCACATTGTATGTAAGCTGGGCTGTGACTGTGATAAGGCAAACACTCACAATAGAACACAGGAATTCAGTCCCCAGGGCCTGTGACTCAGAGTGGCTAAAGTTCCCATTTTAAGGGGCATGTTCTATTAATAAGAACTGCTTAATAAGCCTCTCCCCCACTCCTGCCCTGAACAGCCTTTCTTGAGCTGTTGACTTTTCTAAGCCAATAAACTCAGCCACACAAGTCTCAGCTACCTGCAAGACAACCTCAGCAAAACCAGATTCTTCCTTGTTCCCAAAAAAGGTGACCCCAGCTGGCAGGCCAGGCTCTCACTGGGATGTTTAAGTGCTCAAGGCCAGCCGCCCTGCTTGCTGGGGCTGATGGATGCTCCTGCCTGCCCTGGATGAAAGAAGTGGCACCTGCTCTCAAACAGGCTGAATTTCTTCCCCACAGCCCGGCGTATTAGTGGGTAAAATGAGGTTGAAACTAATCTGTGCTGGATTAAACTTGCCACCTTGATGCACGAGGCTGAACAGTGTGATTGCGTTCCCCAGAAAGAGGGGAACGGGCAAGAGGGGAGCTCAGAGGAGCATTTCAGGCTGGAAGAGAGAAGTCCATACTAGGACTCAGCTGTCCTTCAGCAGCACATGTGCACTCAGGATGCTGCCTGCCAGACCCTTATCCCAGTGAGAGCTCCAGGGAAGAAACCAGCCAGGAAAACAGAGCTGGGAGGGAGCTAATTGCTAGGATGAGACAATGAGATTGAGCCCGATAGGAATTTGGCCTGATTGGTTTTACTAGGAGCACTTGACTGTTTTACAGCCTTGGGGCTCTTCAGGTCTTGGGAAACCCCCTCCATGGCTCCAGCCACAGTATCAGCCAAAGTTTCAGCTCTGTGACAGAGTGCTGTGAGTCTGTTCACTGCACTCCCCCACCACTGCCATGCAGAGCTGGCAGAGAGAGCAAGGCAGGGCAATGTGAGAGCTGCTGCCCTGAGCAGGATGGCTCTGCAGGATCCACGGGCAACTGCTACCCATGCTATCTGCAGCTTGGTTTTGAGCTGCTCAAACCGAGCACCGAGCCAACACAGAGCAGCATGGATGCAAACAAGCAGTTCCATCAGCAGGAAGTTATGTAGCTTGCTTCAGTTTTTGTCATACAAACTTCACTCAAAGAAAAAGCCAGAAGTGATGGCTGCTTAGGGGATTGACAGGAGCTTGTCCCCTGCATGGGAGAAGGAAGAGCCCCCAGCCCTGGGACACAGCAGTGGCACAGCAGCAGCATCCCAGGACACACAGATTCCCACACTCAGTCCTACAGTTCCCACCAGCTGAAGGATCACGTATCCATCCCGTGCCTGAGTGATGCTGGAGGATGGCCCCGGAGCAGCAGAAACTGCAACAGTAAGTACAACACAGTCCCTTTGTCCTCAACCAAAGGGCCAAGAACACCTCTCCTAGGGGAGATGTGAGCCCCACCTACACACCTTCTTGGTGCAGGGAGGACCATGTCTGCCTTCCAACAGCAAGTCTCAAGGGCTCCTTTTTAGCTAAGTGCTCTTATTCCACACCTTAATGCTACAGCACCTCTTTTTCCACAACACATCCTAATTTCTAATTAACTGAATAATGTCTAATGACTTAATTCCCTCTACAGTGACCTAGATAAACTTCATCTCCACTGTCTCAGTGCTGTCTGGTGGAACATACTGGCACTCTTCACAGCCTGGGCAACATGAGGTCAAGGTGAGCCTTCCATCTCCTCTGGGCTCTCATCCTGTGCAGTGATTTGCTTTCTGCACCTGTAAACAGTAAGGTGCCACTGGCCACAGGAGCAGGCAACCACCAAACCCACCTGGAAATTACGCTAGAAATCCCAGTGTTGACTGGTTTCAAGGTTAAAACCTTCTTTTCTCCCTCAGAACGACTCTTAGCTGGGAGGGGTGCCAAGAGAACTGCCCCTGCAGCCATGCCAAGCGAGTGACGGGGCAAGTCCGAAGCTCCGGGCAAAGGACCTTGCCTGACCCTGGCGTGAAGGGCACGAAGCCCAGAGCACTTTGTACTAACCCAGGAGCTGCCATTTCCCCTGCTCTGGGCTTGTGGAATGTCCAGCCATCCTGGGGCTGTACATTAACCACCTGCTGCAGCGAAAAGCTGGAGAGGCTGGAGCCAGCTCCGGGCAGCACAAACTCCTCGCCGCGGGAAGCAGAAGTTGAAGCGCTCGGTAAAGCGGAGGGGAGGTGGAAGTCCCCCGGGAGAACAATAGCCCCTGTTCTTGCTGGAGCACGTTCCCAAAGGGACTTTCACGCCAGCCGGTCCCCGGGACGCCCACCGGACCTGCCGGGGAAAGAGCCAGCCCGAGGGCGGCGGGGATGGAGCGCGACCCCCCTGCAGCCCCCCTGCCTCCTCCGGCCGCATCCCCCTCTCCCAAAGCGCCCGGGCACAGGGGGCGGCAGC
>VWZG01000652.1:215-60544 GCA_013396735.1 Grallaria varia | reverse complement strand
CCCCCCTGCCCTGCCCTGCCGGCCGCCCCCAGCCCACTCCCCCGCCGGGGTGAGTGGGGGTCCCCGCCCCACCTTGTTGATCTCCTCCAGCCGCCCGTCCTGCGGGGCTCTCCGCAGCCCCCCGCCGCTCGGCCGGCGCGGAGCAGCCATCGCACCGAGCCGCCCCGCGCCCAACACCGCCTTAAATAGGGGCGGGCAGGGCCGGCCCGGGCCCTCCGCCCCCCGCCCTTAACCCCTTCCCCGTCCTTAACCCCTTCCCCGCCCGGCGCCGGCAGCGGGAGGGCTCGAGGTACCCGAGCGCGGTGATGGAGGCACCGCCGACCGTGGGGTCCGCGGGACCGGCTCCCCCTGCCCACCGGGCATCGCTGCGGAGCCGCCCCGGGCGGAGCATCCCCGCGGCAGGGAAGGGACCGGCTCCCCCTGCCCACCGGGCATCGCTGCGGAGCCGCCCCGGGAGGAGCATCCCCGCGGCAGTGAAGGGACCGGCTCCCCCTGCCCATGGGGCATCGCTGCGGAGCCGCCCCGGGAGGAGCATCCCCGCTCCGGAGCATCCCCGCAGGTACCGGCGGCAGGTCCGCAGATGCTCCGCGGGGCGATCCGCCACAGCCTCTTCCAGCTGCTGGATAAACCCTGGAGCGCGGAGCAGCGGGGGAAAAAAAAAGGATGGAGCGAGGGACAAGCCCGACCGATGCGTTTCCCGGCCGGCAGATGCTGGTGGCGGTCGCAGCCCCGGTGATCTCCGCCTGGCACCTTATGTTAGAGACATGTACCGAAGTGGTGTTTAGTAGGAATTATCAGACGTTCGCCCCTCGCCACTCCAAATCTGGCCGCATTTGGGCCCCTTCAAAGGCAGCAAGAGCAGCCACAGCGTGTGCCCTCCTGCCACCAGGCGCCCTGGATGGGCAGCTGCTTGTTATATTAAGAATTTTTAATGGATACAGCTCTAGGCAGGTGTTGCCAGGTAAAAACACAGCGTTCCGGGGAGGGCAGGAGGGAGCACGAATCGCATCTTCAGCAGCAGGCACACGGCAGAGAGGCTTGACATTTCTGTAAGAGCAGCAAATTTGTGTGTTTCACTGGAGATGTATAATTGTCTTCCCAGAGAGATGCTAAATGGCCATGGCTCCCTGCCTCTGGCCCAGCCGGATCATGCTGTGCTCTCACTGCTCCGTGGTTCTGCTTTCCCAGAGCTGTCCTTCAGCAGCAGGAGGGGAGCCCCTGCCATTGCACCCCTGCAGCTCTTCCACCCCGCTCCTCTGCTCCTTCTGCTTTTGTGCAGAATTATGAGGGTGAAGGGTTTGTTCTCAGTGGGAAAATCCCATGTCCCTTCCAGGCCACTTGGACCCACTGAAGGTGTTTCTGCGGGAATTCAACATCTAAGGCAGCAATTTTACATAAATTACACAAGACTTCAGCAAACCTGATTTCCAGCACTGTGAGCAGAAAAACACAGGTAAAAACAGTTAAAAAGTGAAACGGCCTCCACGCTGGGGACTCGTTTCTGGCCTTAGGGGAATGACTTCATCTACCTGGAGTCACAGCATAGCCAGCATAGGGTGGGCTGAGCCAGGACCTGGCCGTGCTGCCTGCGTGGCCGCACAGCCCAGCCCGCATGGGAGCACAGGGGAACACACATGCCTTTCCTTTAAAGGCAAAACAGCCACTAACCTTTGCCACCTTGTGGGAGTGACACTGGCAGGAGCTGCTGTCCCGCTGCGTCCCGCCCAGTCTGTGCTGGCTCTCAGCCTGGTGCCACCAGCCAGCTCCTCCCTGTGGGGAGCGGGCACAGGTGCTGATGTGGGGCTGTGGGTGATGCAGCTCTGCCACCTCCCTGCCCTGTGCCCGTGCCATCCAGCCCCTGGGACTGCGGCGATGGGGCTGGTTTATAGCAAGGCCTGGTGATACCCAGTAAGGCAAGTGGAGTTGGGACAGGACACAAGAGCAGCAGCAGCCTTGCGCTACCCTGGAGCGGGGAAACAGCAAGAGCTGGCCTGCTCTTACCCTGCAGCAGGCAGAGGATGCCCCACCTGCCTGCCGGGAGCTGGGTAAGGGTCCAGCTTTGCTTCTGCTTGTTAATTTAGCCCTCCCTGCTGCAACCTCTCTTCCCTTGGGAAGCAGACAAGCTGGATGCCCTCCAGTGAGCAGCTACCTGCCTGGCTTCACTGGGATCCATCTCTGCACCTCTATGACCACAGCACATGAGCAGGATATTGCAAGGCACTGTGCAGCAGGTGAGAACCTCTCACCTCCTGGGCCAGGAGGGACTCTGGGTTTTAGAGCTTGGGTACATTACATGCTTGATAAGCTCTCCCTGCCCAATGCGCCATGCTGTGGAGGGGAAGGAGGGATGGAGGAAATCTGTGCCCATTCTTTGTTCACTCCTTGATGGTAAACCAGCCCTGTGATGGCTCCATATCCTGCACAGAAATGTCAGTGGTCCCTGGTAGATGGTTGTGCCCCTATCCCAAGGACTGAGCTGGAGGCTGGAGTCATGCTGCAGAGCACTCAGAATGCAGAGCCTGAACCGGTGTGAATAAAGATCTGAGGTGTGATACTCTACAGAGGGCAGTGTGAGGAGCAGTGGGAGGGACTGATGCTGGTTAACACAAGGTGTCCTTCCCTCTGCCTTTCCCTGTGCAGGAGGGCACAGAGGGGATGGGGCAGCAGCCAGCAACCGGTCACTTCGAGCAGCCCTCAGGGAGACTCTGCAAAATATCCTCCAAGTTCTGTTTGTCCGCCCGGATCTCAGCCAAGTCGTTCTCAAATGCTTGGATCTTCTCCTGCTGCTGTGCTGCCTCCTGCTGCAGCCGGCTGAGCTGGCCAGCCAGGGAGCCCGGCATGGCCAGGCGCTGCCACAGCCGCTCCAGCTGCACCTGCCCGGCACTCAGCACTGCCTCCACCTCCACGTCCTGCTCCAGGTTGCCTGGACAAGGAGAGAGGACATGGGCGAGGGATGAGAGCAGATAGCTGGACAGGAGAGGTTGTGGACATAGTCCAGGGGCTCAGACCCTTGGCACCAGGCAAACTACAGGGAGTGGGTGCAGCCGGGCATGGAGGCTTTGCAGCTTCCCAATGATCACAGATAAGCAAAAAGGACAGTGGCTCCAGGGCCTGGGCACATCTGTCTTACAGACGGGTGATGATTTCCACCTCTTTGCAAAATTTCTTGGATGCAGGAGTCCTGGAGTATTCAGAACTGCACCCAGATGATCAAAGCAGGAGGAGCTGGAGCAAAACCAACCAGCGACAAGGAGTGAACCCAGCCCAGTATATCCCTCAGCTCCAATGGGCCTGAGCCCTTAACCCAGCCCTGCTCCTCCTGAAGGTGCCCAGGGAGCTCAGTATCCCTAAACCAGGCATGAACACACACATTTCACAAGCCCAAATTCATTCTTCATGAGGGTTTTCCTCCATACATGAGCCTTCAGGAAGCTTTGCTGAGACCTTGGGTGATCTCAGCCAAAGGGCACCCAGCTCAGTCTGGATGGACAGTGAGCAGGAGAGCCCTGGGGCCCCAGGAACCCAGCCCTTCCCTGGGAACCTGGTCCCTGTTCCCACCCGCATCTCACCTAGGCTGCTCAGCAGGTTGTTCAGGGTCTCAATGTCTGACATGAGAGAGCCTCGGGCTTCCTGTAGACTTTTCGTCATCTCACTCACCTCTCTCCCCACCTTTCAACAGAGACAGAAAACCAGATCAGCGACACTGTTGACCCTTGGCTGGATGGGAAAGGGGATCCCAGGAACATCCCTGAGGCATTGCCCATACTGTGGAGCCCAAAAGCTATGTTATTCCCTGTACATTGGACAGTGGGCAAAGCCCTTTCAGGCTCTGGAGGGCACAACCTGCCCAAGGGCACCCGGACTCACCTGGTGTGCTTCCTTCAGGTCACCCCTGAGCTTCTCAGCCATGTGCTCCTGTCGGGATAGCTCCTGCTGGGTCTCATTGGCACGTCTGGTGAGGTGTCTGGCATGCCTGCGCGCCTGTTTGCTCTCCTGCAGCACAGCCCGTGCCCTCTGTGAAGAGAAGAGATGGGCACAGTCACCTGGGGACATGCAGCCCTGCCTGCAGCATCCTGTGTTGGCTGCCATTCTGCCCATGCCCAGCAGCTCCCCACAACCCTCCGCTCACACCTTGGCACTCTCCTCAGAGACTTGCTGAGCCTCCCCAGCTGTCCTCTGGGCTGTGGTGGAGGTGGACAAGGAGTTTCCCAGTGCCTTCTCTGCCTGTTTAATCTTCCTCTGGCCATCCACCAGCATCCTGTCCCGCACAATTGCCATCCTTCTTCTCAGGGCAGCCTGGCCCTTCCGATGCCCCAGCATCTTCCTCATGCCTGTGGGGACAAACTGGCCATCATCAAGCCGTCCCCTTCTCCCCTTTGTACCCAGAGCCAGCGTGGTGAGAGCCAAGCTGTGGCTGGATGTGCTCTGAGTGGTGTCTTTTACCTTCCAAGCCGGCCAGGAGGGACTCAGCATCGGAGTGCACAGCTTTTCCATGGGAGACAGCCGAGGTGGCCGTGCCACGGGCAGAGCTGACCCGGTCCCGCAGCTGGCAGAGGGGAGAGAAGGAGTGAGGCTGGGAGTGCCAGGAAATGTGGGTCTCAGCCTGCTCCCGTATGAGGTCCTTGGGAGACCCATGAGCCCAAGAAGAGATGTCTCCAAAAACAACCTCCCCCAGGGCTGCAGGCACAGTCCCTCCAGTCACTGGAGCAGCAGGGATGGGGCTCCCCATGCAAGTGAGCAGCAATTACCTGCTCAAAGCCACGAGTCCTCTGCAGCTCCAGGCGCAGTCCAGCTGCCAGTGTGTGGGATGCCTCGACAGCCTGCTGAGCCAGCGGCTCCTGGGCTGCTGCTGCCTGCTCCAGCACGGCCAGGTCCTGTGCCAGGGCTCCAGCCTGCACTGGCAGCACCTGCTATGGGGTCAGGAATGCCAGGAGTCCATGGGGACACCTCCCAGGCCAGGAGGCAGCACTGCTCAGCGTGGAAAGCAGAGGGTAGGGATACCAGCAGGAGCCATAGCTCTGACTGCCCACCTGTCCCAGAGCAGCCACCTGCTGAAGTTTCTTGGCCATGTCTGCATTGGCCTCTTGCACGGCTGCCAAAGCTCTCCTGGCCTCCGCCGCCGCCTCTTCCACGCCAGCACCCAGCTCCTCCCGTGCCTGCTGGATCTCCTCATACCTGTGTGCACGGGATGCTGCTGTCAGCCTGGGCCCTCTGGTCCCTCCTGACAGCTCGAGACCTGGCTCCAGACATGGGCACAGCAGGAAAGGCTGGGGGGCTGTCCCTGAAACACCCCCAGCGCAGAGCACCCTGTCTATCCACTCTGCAATGCTGCAGTGCAATGATTTTGATGGGGTTCAGCACGTCCCTGTTGTGCAGAGGCCAAATCACTGTGGTCGAGCCCCGTAGCAGGGACCTGGCCAGAGGCAGGGGGGGCTGTGGTGCCCTGCCAGCCCCTCACCCAGCCTCCAGCTCACGCTGCACATCCCACGTCGCGTTCCCTTCCAGCAGACTCTGCAGGAGCTCAGCGCCAACATTGGAAGCACACAGCGCTCTCCTGACCACTGCTTCCACCTCTGCAACAGCATCCTCATGTCTGCAGGGACAAGGACACTCAGAGACACAATATTAGGATTGGTCCCCTGGGAAAGGTGCAGCCTCCCTGCACTCCTGGCTGGGCAGCCACCTCCTCTGCCTATTGCGGCCGTACCTCTTGGACAGAGCCCGTGCCTCCAGCGCCCAGTGGCTCCAGTCTGGGGGCTGCTGAGGGATTTCCTGGGGAATCTCCTTGAAATGCAAACAGCAGCAGTGAGACCCTGGCGGGGAGCAGGGGCTCCTGAACCCATCACCAGGGCTCAGCCCATCACCATCAAGAACCTCCCAAAGGGCCAGAGCACGGAAAACAGCTTCTCTTGAGTCAGCTGCAAGGATGGCTATGCCCACGTGGACCCCAGGCTTTCCTGCTCACCCACCCTGCTGGTCACATGCCACTCCACCAGTCCTGGGGGGAATATCCCACTGCCCCCCAGGATTGCCACCAGTCCTCCCAGGAGTCGGGGGCCACTGAGAACCCTCACTGTGGTAGCCAGAGTGTCTGCAGCGTGGAGGATCTCCTGCTGCGCTGACTGCAGCACGGCCCCAATCTCCGACAGCAAGACGCAGGTCTTGGGGGGTCCGTGGCCAGAGCAGCTGGTGGCCTGGCTGGCATTGGTGAGACGGCCTCGTGCGGTGCTCAGTGCCCCTGCCAGCTGCCCCACCTGTGCCAACAGGGTGGCCCAAGCACCTGTGGGCAGCACAAGCAGCTTGTTGCCCATGGAGGTGCTTGGAGCTCCCTGCTTGCCTGTGGGGCCACCCCATGCCCTTCCTCCCACCTGTTAAGGAAAGGGGATGCAGCACCCAAAGGGCACCCACGTGTCGGTGCTCCGCCCTCGGGAATGCCCATCACCACCTGCTCCAGAACCTCATGGGTGGGAGCATCCCTGCAGCACTCTGTCCTATCCAAAAAAGGCATATCCCCCCTGCTGCCCTCCCCTCTGGGTCACCCCATCACCCACTCTGGGCCCACCCTGACTCAGGATCTCCTTGCACCCTCCCAGCATGTCACACCACCCTGCGGGATCAGAGGATACCCAGAGGGGTCATATGGGGCTCCCTCACAGTGGAGGCTAGAGAAGTCCCCCATTCCTTGCCGATGAGGAAAGTTGTCCCTCGTACCTTGCAGGAGGTGTGGGCTGGGCAGCCCATCTCCCCGGGGCACATCCCCCAGCATGGGAGTCTGGCCTGGGTGTGCATCACAGCCTGGTTTCTGCAGCCATTCCTCCATCTCCTGCAGTCTGGCTTTCAGCCGGTCAGCCTGTGGGCAAGACACAGGGGGACACAAGGGGACAGTGAGGCAGTGCAGGGGTTGGGGTGCTGTGCCCACCTCGGCCACGCATGGGCTGTACCTTGTCCTTCACCAGCCCATAGCAGGCAGGGCACTGCTGGCAGTGGGAGCTCAGTGGGTCGAGGAAGAAGTTGGCCTGGCACCTGTCACACTTGTAGCCCACAAAGCCAGGGCGGCAGAGGCAGGTGCTGTTCTCGTGGCACTGCGGGGTGACGGAGCCCAGAGGGGAGCAATTGCAGGCTGTGATGGTGGCACAGAGGGGTCATGCTGTGGCTGCCAGCCCTGCGTTAGGGACCAAGGCTCAGCCCCCATCCCCATTACCTCGGCAGCCCCTGGCAGAGAAGCCGAAGAAGCCGTGGTGGCATCGGTCACATTGCTTCCCCGTGACCCCTGGCTGGCAGGAGCACTGCCCCGTCAGTGCGTGGCACTCGCTGTCACGCGACCCCGTTGGGTGGCACTCACAGCTGGCATGAGAAGTAGGGAGACATGAGCATGCAACGGATGCAAAGAGCAGAGACCAAAGCCAGGGATACAGAGCCACCCTGGCAACCCCACGCTGTGCCCCACATACCTCTTGCACCCCACAGTGGGCTCCAGGCCATAGTAGCCAGGCTGGCAGTGCCCACAAGCTCTGCCCGTCACGTGTGGGAGGCAGTGGCACTGCCCTGTGATGGGATCGCAGCCCTCCAGACCTGGGTCTGAGCCACTGGGGTTGCAATCACAAGCTATGGGAGACAAAATAGCACCTACAGCCCAGCATGACACTGGTGGACAGGACTGTGGGAATGGGAGACCAGGGCTGAGCCTGCCCCACAACATGGAGAGCCACACTAGTCCCACCAAACAGGGCTTTGAGAGACTGAGCCCTGCAGACCAGAGTATCTGCAGTGAAAAAAGAGGGCAAACGCTCTCTGGAGCATTTGGGGCTAACCTGGACCATCCATCACCCCCTAAACTTATGGGGCATCCCCCTTTCACCCTCTGCCTCCACTGCTGGGAGGATTTTGGCTGCAGCTGGGCCGTCCCCAGGGCTGTACATACGTGCACACTTCCCAGCAGGGCTGGGAGCCAGCGCATCCCCGTAGAATCCTGGCTGACACCTCTCGCAGTGCTCGCCCATCGTGTTGTACAGACAGCGCAGGCATTGGCCAGACACGGGGTCGCAGTTCCCCACAGCATTGAGATCCACGTTCCCGTGACACTGGCAGGGTTCACAGGCATGCACAGGGCCCCTCTGCCCCAGGGGGTCCCCAAAAAACCCATCATCACAGAGCTCACAGCGTTTGCCTGAGGATGGTGAAAAGAGAGGGAGGGTTTGGCTGGGTCAGTGCTGCCCACAGCCCCTCTGCCCACCCACTCCACCCTCAGGCTCACCTCTCTGCCCTGGTGGGCAGTGGGTGCACACCACCTCCCCACTGCTGGGCACCTCCATGCAGGGTGAGTGGCCAGGGCAGGGGCATGGCTTGCAGTCATCAAAGCGCCCAACGAAGGGGTTGCCATAAAACCCGGGGCTGCAGCGCTCGCAGGACGGACCCTCCGTGTTGTGCAAGCATTGGCAGTGCCCTGCAGGGAGAAAAATGCAGCTGAGGGCCTGCAAAAACCCAGCCCTGAATAACAGTGAGGAGCACGGGAGGGATGGAGAGCCCGGCGCTGAGCGTGGCACACTGAGTGCCAAGAGGGATGTGCAGCTCCAGCCAAGGCGCCACGCTGGGGTTGCACATCTCCAGCTTGGAACGTTTTCCCTCCCTGCCTTGTCCTTGCTTGAGGGAGAAGGTTTTGGAGAGGACACGGGGGACACGGCGGCGTGGGGACGAGGCAGAGCTGGCACAGGCAGCACCATCAGCGTGTGTGCGGGGGCTGTCGGCGCCTGCCATAATCAACACCACATTTTCTCAGCAACGAGGCGCGTCCTTTCCAGCCTGTCACGGAAAACACAAGCAGCGGGGCCGGCACCCACTGGGGAGCATCTCCTCCAGAGCAAGCCGAGCCGGTGAGTCAGCCTTCCGAAATGGGCTGTGAGGAGGAGAAGGAGGAGGAAGATGAGGACGGGTGCTCAAGGAACCCCCTCACCTCCAGGCAGATGCTCTGCTTCACTGGAGAGAGAGAAGGAGCCATGGGGAAGATTTTCCCCCACGATTTGTGGGGTCGGGTCATACCAGGAATGCTGTACAGGAGGGAACTGGTGTTTTTCCATTTTCCCCACTTCCAGGCATTCAGACAAAGGAAAAGAAAGGAAAAGCGGGTGGCAGGAAGGAGTGGAAAAATAAACTAAAGGAAGTGCGCGGGCTGGCAGCGCCCAGGCCAGGACATCAAAAGCTTGGCCCCATCCCTGGGGATTGTGCAGCGGCGCCAGCCCCGGCTCCGTGAGATGAGGGTGAGTTTGCAGAGCTGCCACCACGTTTCCCCTGGCAAGGCAGGGCCACTCTGCCTTTTCCAGCCCTCTCCATCCCAGCCATACACTCCTGTTGCTCCCCGCTGAGGGGAACCAGCCAGCCAGGAGCCCCAGGGCTCCCCTCCATCCAGGGTCTCCAGGTAACAAATGCCTCGTTGGACTTCCAAGCTCTTTCCAGCATTGATCGGAGCTGTTGTTGTCTGCAGGGTTGGATGGGGAGCATGGCAGCACTTCATGAGCCCCACAGGGCTCTGGTCTGCATTTCCCTGGGGTTGACAGCAGCAACGCTGGTGTTGGATTCACAGAGCCACCTCAAGCTCCATGGCAGCCCTTTGCAATCCTGCCTTCTTTCGCATCCAAAGCCATTCAGACACTTCACCTGGCAGCAGAGGTGAGTGCCAACAACCCATGAGCCAGCCCAGATGCAGCCACACTGCCCCGAATACTTTACTTCGGCTTTTTCTGCCCTTCATCCACAGTCCCTGCTGCAGTCACACACCTCTGAGCTGGATCTGGAGGCAGCACAAGGTCCAGCTCCTCCATTGCCTTGCCCCAAGCCCAGCACCACTGTGTTTTCCTGCTCTTTTCCTTGTACCTCTGCCCAGGTTCACCCCAGTTTGCAGACTCCAGGCTGTGCCTGGTGCTGCTCCACTCATTGGGCAGCAACACTGCCTGTGAGACCCAGCCTGGGAAATACCTCTGCCTCTGCTCCCCCACGCTCTGAGGACCAGCAACCTTCCCTTCTCCTCCTTAAAGGTCACAAAGTACCATGAAAAATGCCCCTCTAATTATAACTTACCACCATTATTGCATTTCATTAATTAACCCCGTCCTTGCAGTTATGAACCCAGTCCCTCCAACCAGCCAAGCAACCCAGCTTGCAAATTTTGGGTACCGATGGTTTCCAGCGTCCCTCAGAACAAACAAAGACACGGATTTGTCACCCGTGCACGTAGCCACGGGGCAAGCGGAGGGGCCATCCCACCTGTGAGGGGGTGGCAGTCCCCGTGCTGGTGGCAGGAGCAGGGCACGCAGCTGACGAAGGGGCCGCCGAAGGGGATCTCCCTCGTGAATCCGGGTGCGCAGGACTGGCAGAACTGCCCGGCATAGCCCGTGGGACACGTGCACTCCTCCACCCAGCCCGCCCGTGTCCCCGGCCCAGGGCTCGCAGATGCGAGCTGGACCTCGCTCAGGGACAGCCTGCCTGCAACAGGAGAGAGCAGCCTGAGAATGGAGATGGCACATCCCCTGCTCTGCTCTCTACTCCCTCCCTGGAAATGCTCCACATGGGCGTAGGAGACCCCAAAACACCGCCTGGAGAGGCCAGGGGTGTTCACAGAGAGGAGCCAGCCCCTGCTCCAACACAGCCCCTGCAGTGCCTCTGGTCTCTGAGAACCTGATGCTGCTTCGGTGTCCCTGGCCCCATCCCAGCTCGGTCCCCGTGGGGATGTTGTGTGGAGCCCCCCACCTCGCACGGGGCCGCGGCTCACGCGGAGCCGGAGGGCGGTCAGGTTGGAGAGCAGGCGCTGGAAGCTGAAGGCCGACAGCAAAGGCTCTGCACCCTCCTCTGCCTCGTGCAGCCTGTTGGAGAAGGAGCAGGGGAGGAAGGACAGGGCCAGGCTGAGTGCCACGTGCTGCAGGACAGCTTGGCTCCCTGACTGAGACCCAGGCACAGCAATGGGGGCACAGTTAAATCCCCGGGGGGGCTGAGAGAGGGTCTGAACCCCATAGCAAAAGGGAGAAGATCAGACATGCTTTGCCCTAAACCCCACTGAGGCTCTCCAAAGCACTGTGACAGGTACCTGAAGGTGACAGCTTGCTTCCCATGCTGGGACTGGCTCTTGCTGCTGGACATGGTGATCTCCATCCCCTCACCTTCCAGAACCAGCTGGACTTGGAACAGGGGCATCCCAGCCTCTGTCCCTGTCCTGTTCTCCACTGCCAACACCAGGGACAGGAGCTGCCCGTAACTGAGGCGCTGGTTCTTCAGAAACTTCTCTGCAATGGGAGAGAGGAGCAAAGTCTGTAGGACATGGAGGAGACAGCTCTGCCAGGGCTGCTGATGAAAGTCCAGTTCCCACCAGCACCATCTGGAGCCACAGTCACCCTTCTAGAGCAGTGCCAGCTCCACCCTGCCCTCCCACGGTCCTGGTCCACCGTTCAAAACCCCCCCCACTGCCCTGTGACATTGAAACACGCTCAGCTCTGGGAGCACAGCAGTGGGACACCCCGTGAGAGCACTGGGGGGATCCTCACAGCAGAACAGCACCCCAGGGACCCACCACACCCAATACCTGGTGCAAGAAAATCCACCGGCTCCTCTCCATCCCACTCGGTGACGATGGCCCCCGGAGCCCAGCGCAGAGGCAGGTCTATGGTGCCTGGAGCTGTGGCAGCCCAGCCCTCCAGCCCTGTGTGACAGTGGCAACACATGGCAAAGCACATCCCTGCCAGCCCAGCACCACTGGGGTGCTGCTTTCAGGGGCTCTATCCCTCCTCCCAAGGCTATCCAGATCTTGGAAGGGGCCAGCCTGTTCCCCTCAGGCTCTGTGCTCTCACGCACTGGAGAGTGGCCCTAGCCACCCCCAATCTGTTTATTTTTTTTATATTTGGAGGATATTATTATCTTTAAACTTTTGCCTCCCTGCCTGTGCTGCATTTCTAACATTACTATGGGCTGGAAAGTGCAGGAAGCCTGGGGAGAGACACTGGAGAAGCCTAGGGAGAGATGGGGCGTAATTGCATTAAGTTGGTTTCCTTCAGAAACCAGCTGAACTTCCCCCCCCCCCCCCTTCCTAGAGTTAGTTATTTCTTCCAGCCCTGCAGGACAAACAGTTGGAAATCCCTTCCCAGCTCTCAAGTGGGCTGTGCTCAGTTATCAAATCATCCCCAATTAAGACTCTTTCACCCAGAACAAGAAAATTCCATCTGATCCAGCTCCACTGTATACTGGGGAGTGCTTCGGGGAGTGGGTTCTTTAGGAGGGCCTCATGGTTGCATCTCAGCCCCAGGTTTTGCCAAACCAGTCCCTAAAGGAGCAGTCCCCAACTGGCTGCCTGAAGGGTGGAAAAAAAGACTCTGTTTAAAGCCTGGCTCCATTTCAAGGCCATGGAAGACATTCCAGCAGTACAGCAATTGGCAGCGTGGCTTAATTGCAATCAGAATCAACCCGTGCCTGGCGCGCTCGTGTCCATCTGCTCATCGGGGAGTGGGCGAGGCAGTTGGGGGGGTGCCTGCTGTGAGTACCCATCCCTGCCGTGGGTACCTATTCCAGCTCTGGGTGCCCGTCCCTGCCATGGGTACCTATTCCAGCTCTGGGTGCCCGTCCCTGCCCTGGGTGCCCGTCCCTGCCCTGTCCCTGCAGCAGGGCTGCACGCGTCGGGACGCGCGGCAGATGGCAGGGTTTCCCCGAGCATCCCGCGCACATCCAGCCCTGCCGGGGAAGAGCATCCCGTCCTGCACCCTCGGCAGCTCTGCCACATCGCAGCCGAGAGCGGGGAGAGGAGAGAACGCGGGGGAAGGTCCACAGCAGGCTCCATCCTTTTAGATTTTAACTTTCGGAGCTGATTTCTAGCGCTCCTGCCGTCCCTGGTACTGTGGGAGAGCCATGCCTAGTCCCACAGCCCTCCCTGAGCCCCAGGAGCAGGATGGCATGGAGGGATGCCACAGGGAGCCAGGGAGAGCCCATCCCCGTGGAGTTGGAGGCAAAAGCAGAGGTTTAGCAGAACAACAGGGGGAGCCAGAGTAAATCCCTGCCAGCCATCACCACCAGTTAACCCCAAAGAGGGACGCTCAGCCCCAAAGGGGAATGCTCAGCCCCAAAGAGGGATGCTCAGCTCCAAAGGGGAATGCTCAGCTCCACAGAAGGATGCTCAGCCCCAAAGAGGGATGCTCAGCTCCAAAGAGGGACTCTCAGCCCTACCCTTCCCAAACTTTTTTGGCTGGAGTTGGCACAGCTGTGCCTTCTGTTTCACCCGAGGGTGAGGTGGGGGTACCTTGGCTGAAGTCAGAGCAGATGTGAGTCTCCTCGTAGCCATCGGCCGCCGTGCAGGCAGTGGAGTGGCCGTAGCAGAAGCAGCTGGTGCAGCCAATGGGGTTGTGGGGCTGCAGGTTAAACCAGCCCGGCTGGCACCTGGGCACAGGGAGGAAATGGGAGCAGGTGGCACAGGACATGCAGAGCTGCAGGGGGACCCAGGGTGGGACACTGGTGGCAGCTCTTTGTGTGCCCAGTCCCAGTGGCCCAGAGGGATGCAGTCCCACAGTCTTGCCACCGAGTCCTGGCACTGATCCCAGACTGGAAAGAGACAGTGGTCCCATCCCCATCCCAGGGCCGTGGTGCTTACCTGTTGCACAAGTGCCCCTCCACCCTTTCCTTGCAGGTGCAGTGCCCCGTGTTGGGGTCGCAGGTGCCAACGCTGCCCGCTGGGTCACAGGTGCAGGGTCTGGGTGGGATGAGACAAAGGCATGGGGTGAGCCCTGGTTCCATCCCGCTGCTCCTGCCCAGGGCCAGGCTGCTCCTCACCTGCAGCCACCCTCGCTGAGGCTGTGGTAGCCGTCCTTGCAGCGCTCGCACTTCCAGCCCGTCACGTTGGCTTTGCAGAGGCAGGTCCCCGAGTCATCACACTGGGGCTGCAGGGAGCCTGTGGGGACCCCGGCCAGCCCTGAGGCTCAACCCCAGCCAGGGACAGGCACAGGGTCGGGGGGGGAGATGCAGAAACCCCGAGCGAGGGAGAAGCCACCGAAACCCTCCCTTCCAGCTGCCTGCGGCTGGGACGGAGGTTTCGCGGCCGGAGCCCCGGTGGGCACAGCCCCACGCACCTGCGGGGTGGCAGTGGCAGGGCTGGCAGGCTGCCCGTGGCTCCCAGCGGTAGTGGTTGTGCCGGCAGCGCTCGCAGTGGGGCCCGGCCGTGTTGTCGCGGCAGTGGCGGCAGTGACCGCCGTGCCCGCTGCGCCGGAACAGCTCCCGGTCGTAGAAACACTCCTCGGAGCGGCCGCTGCAGTTGCAGGCTGGGTGGGAGGCAGGAGAGCGGCTCACCCAGGGGTCACAGCAACCTCCTGTGGGGCCGAGGGAGCCAGAGGGGCTGCCTGGCTCAGCGGGGTGAGCTTTCGGCAATGCCTCTGCCACCGGGAGCGGAGGTGGGCGCAGCACCGTGCGCGGAGCAGGTGGCTGCACCCATGGGACACGGGCATGGGGAATCCTCAGGGTGATGCTATGAAGGGAAGCCCCAGGGTCCAAACCCTCCCTTCCTCCCTTAAAAAACAGAGCGGGTGCTTTCTTCCTGCGCAGGAAGGGCAGGAACTGCTGGATGAGGCAGTGACCATGGAGGCAACCTGGGAGATACTCACGGAGACACTCGTTGGCAGCCTCGGCGGTGCCGCGCGCCCAGGGCCGGTCCTGGTAGAAGGGCTGGCAGCGCTCGCAGTCGACGCCGGCCGTGTGGTGCTGGCACACACAGACCAGCTGCCCAGCCTCGTCCGGCGCGCACTCGCCGGCGTGCCCATTGCATTTGCACCTGGAGCAAAACCCAGCATGGGGGAGCCACTCTGAGCACCGGCGTGGGCAGTGGGACAGTGCATGACCCTGCCAGGCCAGCCGTGGGCTGAAAGCAGCTCAAGGCTATGCTGGTGTTGAGGCTGCCCATCGTGTCCCCAAGGTGCTTCCAGCCTGGCCAGTTGGGAGGTCACACACTGATGGTGGCCCATGCTGAGCAGCTCCAGCTGCTGTCCCTGGGGCTGGGACAGCAGCTACATGACAGCCGGCTGGCTCGGGGCTGTCCCAACCCCACTGCCCAGGGCAGGCAGCTCTCTCCAGGGTGGAGAAATTTCCCACTCCTCCCAGCTGGGGAAGGGCACGTGCAGCACAGCCCACGGGCAGCACTAAGCTGGTGCCATCTGCATCTCTGCCCCACATCAGCTCCCACTTCCTGCTGGCAGCTGCTCCAGCTTCTCTGTGTCCATGCTGATTCCAAGCTCCTCCACCAGCCTCTGCAGCCTCAGGCCATGGCTCCACTAAAACCCCAGGACCCTCTTTTTCCCCTGCCCAGGGACCCAGCAGGGCCACAGGAGGAGCAACACAAGCCCCAGTGTCATTAAAAGCCTTTGGGCTGGGAGGGGACAAAGCAAATACAACTGGTGGAACATGGTGAGGGCTCGTGGGGAAAAGACCATCTTTCTGTACAGCTGGGAAGGCTCCAGGTTTAATCCCCCATCTCTACGTTTCCAGCTCTGGTTTACACATGGAGGAAGCCACATCTGGGCTGTCTTCCCAAAAATACAGTTCAAACAAGACTGGTGGGGAGCAGCTGCCCCAGCCCCACAAACATCGTCATACTCCTGTTCCCTCACCAATCTGGCTGCCCCTCACCTGCCACCAACGGAGAAGTCGGAGATGGCGTAGTAGTATGACTGCAGCACTTTGGGGTCCTTGAAGATGTCATCCCCAAACGTGTTGAGCCGGTTCAAGGAGATCAGCAGGTCAGTGACTGTCACCCACTCCTGCAGGGGACACGGGGAATGACCCTTGTCCAGGGATCTGGGCCACCAGCTCCCACCCCAGCTGGGATGCACCCTGCACCTTTCCATCCAGGGGCACCCTGGCTGAGAGCAATAGTGCTCTGAGTCCTGGGGGTCCCTGCACCCACCCCCTCCCGCCCTGGCAGCACCTGCAGCACGGGGCTTCCATCAAAGTTGTAGGCGCTGGGCCGTCCCTCGAGGGTGGAGAAGGCCACGTTGCCCCCGCTCAGTGGGGAGATGTCGCTGAACTCGTCGGTGCAGAAGGCCACCTGCTCGTCCTCCCCTGGCCTCAGGTAGTGCCGCGGCCGCTTCCCGTAGGTCTTCTCGCAGGATGCACTGTAGTACTGGAAGGGCACCCAGGGCCCCTCGGCATGGCTGCGCTTGTAGATGGCGAAGCTCTCGGGGCGGCTGGTGTGAAACTTCAGCCGCACGTAGGTGATCTCATAGGCTTTGCCTGCGGACAGACCCACCAAGCTGTGACCCTCTCCCGGCCTCCCGATGGGCATCAGAGCTGAAATTATCCCAGTGCACAGCTGCTGGCATCCCACTGCTCCGACCGCATTGTCCCGCTCCCCACGCCACAGTCAGGAGAGGAGAAACCACCATCCAGCTGCCCTTAATCAGCTCCTCCTCAGTGCAGCCCAAACCCACCCAGCTTCAGACTGGCTCTTGCCCCAGTGCGGTGCCCACCCTTGCATGGGTGCACTAAGTGAGTTGCACGGGCCAGGAGACACTGCAAATCCAGGCTGTATCCACGAGCAGGGAAGAGAGGCAGGCCCACAGCACTGAGAGCATCCCCAGGGCAGTGGTGCCACAGGGACGGAGAGCTGGAAAGGGTCAAGGCCAATCCCTTCCCAGAGATTCCCAGGGAGCTGCGTGCCGGGACCCAGCATCGCTGCCGTCTTTGCTGGGATGAAGACAAAGAGAGGCCACCAGTCCCTGGGGCGGCCAGCGAGCTCTGAAAGCACTTGAAAGAATTAGCAGAAAGGAGAAGAGAAAACACCAAAGTGAACATCAGACCCGCTTAATTGCCAGAGATGAAGGACCAGCTCAAAGCCTGGATTGCTCCATAACAGCACCACTCCTGACAGCACAAAACAATTAGCTGCAAGGTTTTGGCTTTATTTGAAAAGATAATGAGTTGGGAATGTTAGAGGGGTTATTCCGGGACTAGGAAAACAAGCCTTTAATTGGGCCCATATGAATACTGTCGCGTATGTGCTGTGACTGCTGCGGGGGAGCCGAGGCAGCCGGCTACCAGCGCTGGGAAAAGCAGCTGCATCCCATCAGGGATGCAGGGAGCGCCCGGCTGAGCGCCTGGAGCTTGGGACAGAGCCGCTTCCAGCCCACCCGGAGGTGACGAGGGCCAAGAAGGGGCTGCAGCGGGGCTGCCCCATCACAGCCACGCTCCCCTGTGCCTCTCCCCTCCCTCTGCGACCCCTCCCCTGGGTGCCCGTCCCTGGTGCCCTCGCCCTGCGCCCCGTGCAGGGGGGGATGCCTGGCAGGCGCCGGTTCCCAGACAGCAGCGTCCCAGGGCGGATGTCTACTAAAGGAGCGAGGTCAGGGCCGTCACCTCCCAGAGCAGTTTCCTCTGGGAGAGGAAGGGAGCTCAGTGCTGTGTCAATAAACAGCCTCTGCCCCGAGCGGCCCAGCACGAGGGGAGGGGGCTGCCAGGCTGGGGGAGCCCCATTTCGGTGCCTCCAGCTGGGATGAAGGAGATTCATTTCCCTGAGGAATCATCTTGAAGGGCAGCGTGCTTTTTCCAGACAGGTTTTTCAGTCAGCCAGTTTCTGCTTGGAAAAAAAAGATCCAGAAAATAACCCAGACCAGTGGTCTTCCCTTTGCTGTTCAGGAAGGTGTGGTGTGTCCCAAAGCCAGGTGGGCTGCAGGATAGGGATGCTGGGACAGAGCATGGGCAGTACCAGGACCCCTGGGTGCTCTTCCAGCTGTGCTGTCACCTAAACAAAGTGTTCACCTGCCTCCTGCAGAGCCTGAACTGCAGCTTGTACTGCACTGGGGGCTCCAAGAGGTTTTTGGAGAGGAGAGAGGAGCATGTGGGACAGTCATGTCACCTACATGTCCCCAGCCACCTCCAGCCCCACCAAACCTCAGCCCTGGACTCCCATCCCACCGGAAAATCAGAGTCACAGACACGGATACTGCCTGATCTAGACACTCCAAAATGAGCTACTGGCATTCAGAGAGCTTCCTGAGGAGCCCTGGTGTCTGTTGTCTTTGCAAGCCACAGATATTTTAAGTTCCTCCCTGACGTCTGACAGGGCAAATGCAGGAGCCATGGACACTTGGGATGATCGACCTGCTCTGAGTCCAATGCACTGTAATGGCATGGCTGAATTCTCGCAGGGAAGAGAGATTTAAAGGAGGATAACCTAATTAACGCCAATCAACAGCATTCAGGTAAACACAGGTCTTGTCCAACTCATTCCATATCTTACTTAATAAGCTCCCCAGGTAACCCCGCTGGAGAACCTACATGACGTGTGACTGAGCGAGACAAGCAGGCTGGCGGGACACACTACACGGGTTAAAACACCCAATTACTCGGTGGAGCTCATGAGCAAAGACTCATCCTGGGACGCTGCGGGGGCCACTCGGGCTTTTCCTCCTTGACCCAAGTGAAAGCATTAAGGGAGCCATAAAAAGGTCTGTGGCTGGGACAGGAACAGGGCCCGGCAGCTCTGGGAAAGTCAGACAGTGATGTGCCAAGCACCAAAATGGCACTTCTTAGCACAGCAAGATACAGGAGCCGTGCAGGAAGAGGGGGACATTTGTGGAGGATGCTCCAGCTCAGGAAGGGCCACAGGGACCAGGCTGGAAGGCGCAGTGCTATAGCCTTGGCTGTGTTAACACAGACACAGCAGAGCAGGCACATGGACTCCCCAGGGGACTCGAGTGCAGGGTCCAACAGGGACCACAGAGGAGCCAAGGAAGAGCTGGAAGAAAGGCAGAGACTCGGAAGCAAGCCCTGGATCATGTAGAGCCCACACATGTCGCTGTGCCGAGTTGGGACTGGTGGCCACAAACTCACCCAGAAGCAGCTTTGTCAGCCCCGCAGAGGCTGCACTCGGGTGGTCTGAGCCCGAGGTCACACACGGGGCAACCTGACAGCCCATCTTGGATGGACAAGAGACCGGCAGACCCCCTCGGGCAGGGTTGGCAGGAGCGGGAGCAGGGATGGCAGGATGCTTCTCATGCCCTGCGGGGAGCCCAGCCCCGGCCCGGGGACAGCACCAGATGTGCTCCCCTTCGCAGGGGGCTGGGAAAGCCGCGACCCTCCACTGTCAGCCTGACCCCAGCCAGCCAGCCTGGGTCCCACCACTACGGCTCTGGACCACACCAACACCCAGCTGTCCCCTCACCACGCTGGGCTGTCCCCTCACCAGCTCCAACCGCAGCCCCTCCACTACCCCCTTTCGGCATGCAGATGGCAGGAGACTGCAGAGAATGAAGATTTTACAGCGCTGGCCAACGGCCAGGAGAGTTTAGATGACAGGAAAATGTTATAAAACCTTCTTAAAATGCCAGGCATGCCCCGTGGGTTTAAGTACCCTCCGAGCAGGCAGCTCGCACAGTATTTAAAACTCAGAGGGGCGGATCCCAGCTGGGGAGAGCTGCTGGGGCTGCCCGCTGCGTGCGGAGCTCCGCGCCCCATGGGCACCTTCAGCAGCGGAACAGCGGGGGCTTCATACCCACGGCGCAAACACCGCCCGGGCAAAGGCTCTCCCAGGGGCAGGACTCACCTGTCTCCTGCTCCACAGACCTCCACAACCAGGAAAGCACAGCCTGAGGTGAAAGGCAGAGCGGGCACCCCAGGCATGGGGGGCTGGGGAACAGCACGGGCACAGCCGCTGGCATCCTCACCCAGCCAAGGACCACGGACAGGACAGACCGTCCTTGAGTCCTGCCAGCGCTTTGCAGAGGGCACCTCCCTCCTCGCGCCCCCCTAAAAGACCTGGGGAGGGTCCTGTCCTTACCGCCGGCGGATGCGGGAGCGCCCACCGCCCTCCCGTCTCTGCCCCCGGCAGTGAGTGCCCCGCACGGCACCCCCGGCGCTCCCTCCTGCCGGCACTCACCCAGCCGCAGGGTGATGTTCACGGAGTTGGGGTGCTGGATGCCGAAGGCCATGGACTGGCTCTGCCACCAGGTGCTCTCCTCCTGGCTGTGGAAGTCGGTGAGGGAGGAGGCGTTGTGGTGGAGCCGGGGGTCGCGGGCATCGCAGCGCTGGCACAGGGCGCTGGCGTGGCGGGCGCCCATCTGCGGGCAATAGTCCTCCGGGGGCGACCCGCACGTGTTGGTGGCCTGGGCGGCCCGGCCGAAGGCGGCGTTCTCGAAGACGGGCATGCAGCGGCGGGGATGCCCTCGGGGGTCCCGGCAGGACGGAGAGCCCCCCGTGCCCAGCGCCAGGGCCAGCAGGGCCAGCAGGCAGAGCCCGGGAGGCCGTGCCATGCCGGGGCTCTCCTGGCTGCGCTCTGAGCCTCCTCCGGCCGGCAAGGCAGGAGCAGGCAGGACGGGACGGGGTGGGATGAGATGGGATGGGACGGGTCCCCCTGCCCGGCACCTCCTCTCGCTCCGAGGTCCATCTTGTGGAAGCTGCTGGGAATGTCGAAATATTTGTGCGTGAGCCAGAGCTGTGGGGTTTTGGTGTCCCCGCAGGCCATCCTGGTCCCCAGGCCGTGGGGACGGGCAGGTCGGGACGCTCCAGGGGGATACATCCTGGCCCCCTTGCTTTGGAGATGGGGCATTTGCACCTTCAGCTGCATGGATGAAGCTGAGCTTCTCTGTTTCTCAGCCCCAGGAATGAGCTGTGGTGGTACGTGCCTTACATGTGGCTTTTCCCTTAAATTGGTGGTGGGGTCACCACTTTTCTTGCAGCCCCAAATCAAAAAAGGGGTGAGGGAAAGGCCCTGGAGCAGACCCAGCACCCTCTTCTCCCCTGGCACAGATTTATGGGGTGCCAACTGCTCCCCCACTCATGCCAGCCTGGTGGGTTGTGGGTCTGTGACACCCCCCCAGTGCCTCCCCACCAGCACCCACGAGTGGGGTCCCATCTCTGCCTGCTGCCACGGGCCAGCCCAGTCCCCTCGACCAGAGGGAGGGCACATCCCTGTGGAGGCATCTCCATGGGCTACCAAAACCAGATCATTACAAGACTTCATTAACAGCTCTCAGCTAATGCTAATTATAGTTTGTTCCAAGGGAATCCCTCTGGGGACTGTGGCACCCTCCAGATTTGACCCATGGGCCCAGGAAGGCCAAGAGGGGGAGAGGCAGCCTGGCATGGTGCCATGGCCCCGGGCAGACCCTGACCCACAGGGGGTACAGCGTTTGCACAAGTGGGGTACACAGGGGAACGCTGCCTGTGAGCCCCACACTGCTCCACTGAGCTGCCCACGGGGCCCTGGGAACTTAGCCCTCATTTATAATTTAAGCTCCCTTCCTCCCCTTCCCTTCCACTCTTATTTATTTCATTCTCCTTCCCCGTACACACTGCGGGAGAAAGCACCGGAGGGGAGCTGTGAATCAGAGTCCTGGGCAGCGGCTCCCGCAGCAGCGCCGTTTCAAAGCTCCATTATCATATATTGACCCGGGCTCTGACAGCCGGAGCCAGCTCCGCTGGGAAGCCTGAATTTCCCAGCACCGAGGAGCTGTGCAGCAGCTGCCTGGGAGTGGGCAGCGAGTGGCAAACCCACCGTCAACCCCCAGGGACAAAGAGAAGGGTTTTTAGCTCCGTGGTTGCCCCACACATCTCTGCCACCAGTTTTAAGGGGATCTGCATCCTACAGGGATTAGGTTTTCCATGTGTTTTGCTTTCCCCTTGTTGCTGAGGCTGCAAGCTTTGGGTAGGAGATACTCTCTTGTGTCATGGTTTGCCTCCTCCTCCTCCTAGGGATGTAACATACCCCCAGGAGACTATTTCCCTGCCCGGTCCATCTTCTTTTGCAAAGGGGTCCATGTTAGAGTGATGACACCAACAGCCAGGGCTCAGTGCATGCCCAAGGCAAGCACAGTGGCTTCAGGCAAAGCTGATGAGCATTCCAACCTCACCTCATCCTCCAGCAAAGCTCCAGCAGCATGCGGGGATGGCCCACAAGGCCAGAGCTTGATGGCAATGAGTGGTGACACCCCTGTGCTCAGCGGTGGGAATGCTGCAGCTGGAGCAAGAGCTGCACGTCCCCAGAATGACTCGGCTGCACCCTGGGCTGAATGAGCCCCTCATCCTGCCAGGTGCTGGGCACAGGTTTGTCCCTCGCCTGCCCAAGGAGGTTCGCTACACTTGCCACGCATGGGATGGGTGGTTCGGGCAGGATCCAACCCTGGCTCGTGGCCTGGCACTACTCTGGAATTGGGTGCTGCTGGTGACTTGGACTGAAGGACAGCTGGAAAAGCTCAGCTTCTCTCCCATGCACTGGTCAGGTTGCCTTGGGTCATCTCTGGGGGCAAACTAAGGAGGTGGGAGACCCCATCTCTGCACATACTCCCCTAGTCCTGGTGACTGGCAGCCATCCTGATGGGCTTGGCAGGAGGAAGGTCAGCCAAGACCTTTGGTCCAACCCTGTCCCCCATGTGAGCCCATCGAGGGCAAGGGAAAAACCCCATCACTTCTGATGTTACTCTGCAAGAGAAGGGCAAGAGCAGCCCCATAGCACATACCTTACTTGCACTGCGACTCCTGCCAGGTTTGGATGGTGTCTTCTCACATTGAAACCTTCAAGCACACATGCATCATCTTGCCATGGAGGAGCTTCACCCCTGGACACGATGAAGAGCTAAAGCTGGGTATCGAAACCCCTCGTCTCGCAGGGATATGGATGATCTTGAACAAGAGTGTCCTAAGTGTGATCAGAGCTGTCATTTACGCCCAGTCCCACTGGTGTAGCAAAGCCCAACCTCATTCGAAGTCCTCTGTACCTTCAGAGACTTCACCCACTGCCCAGGACTTTGGTCCAAGCATGACAGAGACTTAGCGACCGAGGCTGTGATGACACACCAACCTGCCCAGGAGCCTGGGGGTGTAAGGGAGGGGACCTGCAACTCTGCAAGGGTTAAAAGCCATGGAGGCGGAGAGGAGAAAATGTTCTTCTGATTTGCTTAATGAACGTTAATTAAGAAGACAGAAGATAGCAGATTCCTTCAGGGTAGAGATGAAAGGCCCGTTAATTAAATCCGGAGAGCGAGGAGCAGGGCCGACTGATCCTCCTCCTGATCAGACCTGACAAGGCAGGCGTGGGGCAGGAACGAGGTGTGCCAGAGCCCACAGCCCAGCTCCAGGCTGGCAGCACAGCCAGGTCTCAGCAGGGTGCCTGGGACTGGGTGTCACCACCCACCTACCTATCTCCAGCACCCATGAGGCTGAGAGTGGCTCCATCCATCCCACGGAGCTGGGCTGGGACCTGGGTTGGTGCTCTTGTCTCCAGTTGCATCCAGAGTGGTACTGTGTGATGGGCGCACCTTGGTTTCCAGCAGAACCTTCTCTAGAAGGGGTGAGCTGCCCTTGCTCTAGCACTGGTGAAGAAAAACTGGCCAGCACCATCCTGAGGAAGAGGAGAGAAGGAGGTTTGGTCACTCGGCGGTTTGCCCCAGGTCCCACTACCCACAGGAACTGGCCAGGTTAAACAGGGGTGGGTCAGAAAGGCACTGACCACCACTTTGTGCCATGGAGGAACAAACTTCTGGGATGGACACCTTTTCCCATCCCTGGGTTTGGGCACACACACGTTGGTCCTCTCTCCCAGAGAGGGCAGCTCCTGCCACAGGTGATTTGCCAGGCTGTGGCACATTAATGGGATTCTGCTGGCACTTGCTGCCTCCACTCCCGCCAGCTCTCAGCACAAGCTTATTTTTAAAAGCAGAGCAGCTCAGCATCCCAAATCACAGCCCAAAACTGCAGCAGCCCTGTCTGGCCTGGCCCTAAACTGTGGCCTCTTCCCTCTCCCACCCCATCCCTTACCCTGAGACTGGAATGGGGACTGGAGGCAGGTTCAGCCACATGGATGCCATGAACATTCCAATGGGCACAGCCACAACGCTCTGCCGCTCTCCCGGCACACAGAGCCCTGTGAGGAGGGACATTTGGGGTCATGGGGTGCTCCCTGTCACAAACAGCAGCCCCTTGGGCAGAGGGGAAGAGAGGGCAGCTGCCAGCCCACCCCCCAACTCTGCTCACCACGGGACAAAGACCCCAGTGAGGGGAATGACACGTGCAGCATAAATAATGGCTGGAGCTTCTCTTGTGTGCACCAGCTTATTTTGTAAACCTGAACTTTGCAAAATGTCACAAAATGGAGAAACGAGAGGCCTGGGATGAGTAAATCTCTATTAGAAATTCCCTGGGATGGCAGCAGTCATGTTCTCACTCGATGATGGCACATTACAGCCCAGCCCGGCTCGGGGAGCGGGGTCATGTGTGGCACTGATTGCAGAAAGTATTTAATTAACACTGCTGTAAATACAGCGCTAGTGGTGCCAACCAGACCACGGCGGGGCAGGATGCTGCTGAGCTGCAGGAAGTTTTGCCAAGGCAGGCAGGGGAAGATGAGGGAGGGCAGAGAAAAGGCAGCAGATTTTGCTCCCTGCCTTGCCGCAGCCCTTGGGGGCATCAGAAGGCACGAGGGGGATGGGACAGTGACACCACCACCTGAGAGGATGTCCCCAGAGCAGGAAGGCTTCATCATCAGCACCCAGACAAGCAGGGAAAACCCATAACTAGGAAACAAGCTCTCTCCCAAAGCAATTGCCAAGATGCACATCACCATTCTCTTCCCCAATGCACAAACGGTTTAGAAGTCACCTTTTCAGAGCTAATTGTCCCCAAATTCTCTCAATACCTGGCAGACAGTGAAAATAGTAACATCTCAGCTTCAATCATGCATGACCACAAGCTCATCATCTCACTGATGAGCTGAACAACACCAGACCTGACCCAGCCCAAGGACACAGGGTGACAGACGGGCCATTGCTGTCCCCAGAGCACACACTCCAGCCATCTCCTCGGGCTCAGGAGGTCAGGGACCACAGCAGGAGGAAGGGAAGGGTCAGAGTAGCACCGGTCTGGTGCAGGCACAGCCAAAAGGGCCCTTTCCCCGCCTGAGCTCATCAGCAGCTTAATGACACCCGCTAAAAAGCTTCAAAGTCCCTAATCGCTCATCATATTACGGCTGCTCACAAGTGAGGCCAAGCAGTACAAACCTCCTCGAAGCCTTTCTAATTAATGAGCAGGAGCTTAGGCTCTCCCAGCCCAAAAGCAGCATCACAGATAAAACCAGCAGCCTCCTGCCAACCCCGGCCCCCTTGATAAACCCCTTTAATGGGCTTGTTACCATCACCTGAGGACACCACTTTGGCTAACGAGGCACATCTGCCTGTCTGTCCTCTCCTGCCTCCCTACTGTAAGAGGGGAGATGTCCATCTGCCCATCCATCCATCCATCCATCCATCCATCCATCCATCCATCCATCCATCCATCCATCCATCCATCCATCCATCCATCCATCCATCCATCCATCCATCCATCCATCCATCTCCACCATGGCAGTAGCCATGGGATGTGCCCGCCATTGCTGCCCCTCACCCTGTGCCAGGTCTCTGACCGTCTCCCCTCGTACCCCTCCCATGAGATGCCCAGAGTATCACCTTCACCAGGAGGGTGGGTGACAGCTGAGTGTTAGCAGGTGCCACCAGATGGTCACCACAACCAGAGACCCAGATAAGCCTATAACTGGGAGGGTGCTGGAGCTCCTCATTTGCTAAGTGACACCCTGTACCGGTCCCAAACGAGCTCAGGATGGTGGCACTGAGCTGTTGCCCATGAAACTTCCAGGACTTTTGCAACAGTGGGACACCTGCATCAGCTCTGCCACAAAGGTCTGTGGCTGCTGTCACCCCCCAGGCCCTACCCCGAGAGGGGCTGAGAAGCTGAAACTCATCATAGAGGTGGTTTCTCAAAGGGCTTTGGCGCAGCAAACTCGGAAAGTGCTCCTGAAGGGCTCTCAGGGGGCTTTGGAAAAGCAGGCTCAGAAAGTGCTTAAACCTGCTTTTCCAAAGCCCCCTGAGAGCCCATCGCTGTGTTGAGCTGTGAGTGCTCAGCCCCTCTGCCTCCCCCTCTCCCTCCCATCCATCAGAGATGCTTCCATATGCTCTGTGACACATAAGAAGTTGTTGTGGTACCTTTGCCTTTAAAGCAGGAGAAAGAACTCCTCCATAGCGTGAGCTACCGTGTCTTTATATTCCCAAGCGTGTCGCCTGGGACTGGGGCTGGGGCTCTGATTTAATATTCTCATGGAAAACCAATGGCCTCATCCAATTGCCACGGGGATTCCGGTGCACTCGGCAGCCGAGCTGCCCGCAGCCCCCGGCACGGGCGTGAGCCCCACGGGGGACCAGCCCCACGGGGGACCAGCCCCACGGCCATCACATTGGGGGGCACCCCAAAAGTACCCTGAGGGGGGTTCTGGGATAGTTTGGCACCTCTAGACAGGGGCTGGGTTAGACTGGGAAGCACTGGTGGGAACTGGGAGAGCAAAGGAAAGGCGAAGCATCGCTCCAGGCGGCAGAAGAGAGCTTTGTGGGTAACATCCAGGGAGATTTCCACTTACCGCGGGAATAAAATCCCTCTGTCTCAAACTGGAATGCCTGCTGCTCCGCATCCCCCTGCAGCCACGGAGCCTGGATGTTCCCTGGTAATCCCACATAATTTATTTTCATTGGCTGACAGAAAAAAGTGCCGTCAGAGCAGCGATGTTAGCTATGCTGGCTGGAGAGGAAAATGTTGCTTTAATTGTATTTTATTTGGCAATAAGGAAACAGAAGCAAGAACAAACCCTCCAGATATCTCCTCTCTCCCCCCATTTAAAATTTCAATTTGGAGATTTTATGACAACGTTTCTGATAAAGCCCAACAAAACACATAAAAGTGAGAGAAGTGATTTATTCTTTTCAATGGCACATGATCTTTGGACACATTTCCCAGTCTATAAATATTAAGACAGTTTAAAAAAAAAAAGAAAAACAACCAAACATTTTGGGATTTTTTCCATGTCAATCGTTATTTTTCAACCCTTTTTTCCCAGCCTTCTGATTGTCTAAAGGCAAGACCAGAGAAATATTGGACATCCCAATCAACAAGCAGCCTCACTCCCTCCAGCTCTGGCCTGGGAATCACACTGTGTCCTGCTGTAATTTTACACTTTCAAGGCCATTTTCCTTGAAAATTTCCCTTCCATCCCATTCCCAAAGAAACGGTGTCACTGATTTACTGTTGAAACCGGAGAAAGGAGCTAGTTTGTGCTGTGCCTCTCCTGATGCTAATGCCAGCTGGGAGCTGCATGATTTGGGGGTTCCCTGACCTTTTCCCAGCATCTCCACAAGTCAGGAGGATAAAACCTCCCAAACTACCACAACACCAACATATAAACCTGAGGATTTTCTGTGCCACCAGGAATAAATAACTCTCGAGTCCTGACTAACCAACCGGTCCAGCTTGGTTCTCCCACACGGCTGAGCATCCCGAGCATCCTTCCAGCACCCTGCAGATTTATTTGCTACATAAAGCCCTGCTCATACCCAGCGTGGCGGCGACGCCTTCGAAGCACCAGGTGTTCCACACGGTGCGGGGGGGGCTTGGGAAGGGGATAATGGGTGGGCAGAGGCAGTGCTGGGGAGTTGCTAGGAGACCTGGGGCTTCAGGATGCTGGGTGTGATGCTCAGCCAATGGAGGAGGCCTCTGAGGAGCAAAACTGCTAATTTGGGTGTCATTGATTGCTGGGGTTAGGGGTGGATGTGGGTGCTGAGCCGACCTGACCCTGACCCCCCTCCTCCCAGCCCCACACTGATGCTTTCCCATCCTGCTCCTGCAGTTTCAATTAAACCGCTAAATTAATCTCTTGCAATAAACTCGGCCGCTATTGCAGTTTGCTTTGGGATTCATCATCACTTTTCCAGCAAATGCAGCAATTAAACACAGAGGTCTTGGTAGCTTGGGAGGCAAAGCCAGGGCTCCCCCAGGCTGATGGCTGTGATCAGGGTGCCTGTCCCTGCTCAGGGGGAGCTTTTATCAGCCCAAAGCCCTTTCAGGCCCTGCTGGTAATGATGGAGCTGGGGGAGGCACTGCTGCCCCCCCCTCACCTGCATATGCTCCTCCAGATGGCCCAGGCTGCTGCTCTCCATGTGGGAAAAGGTTTTAAATTAAAATCTTCCCCGTGGTTTTTGGAGATTTTTGGCTGGGTTTTCTTCCCCTCACTTTCTATTGCTCTGACCCATTTGCCATCATTCGGTGTAGATGGAACAGGAGCACGGTGGATTGGGGCAGGGGGCAGGGGGGTCACAGGCTGGTCTCCAGCCAGGATCCTGCCCCACAGAGGCAGCTGTGCAGCCCACAAGGAGCCCCTCTCAGGCCAGGGGCAGCTCCAACTCCCTGCAGCCCTCCTTGGATGCCAGGAAGCAGAGTGGCTCCCCTCCGCAGAGCCCTTGCTGAGCCCCTCAACCAGCCCCACTCATGAGCTCCCATGTCCCCTTGTGCCACTGTTCCCTGCCCTGCCGGAGGGCAGGAGGGCTCCCTCGGATGCTCAGCACTCTGGATATCCACTCCAGCAGGATCTGACCTGGCTCTGCTCCAAATCTGAGCCTCCTCCTACCCATCAGCTGCCCGTGCTGTCCCCTCCACCAGGGACCTAGCCCAGGTTTTGCAGGACTGGGATGGGAGGAGACACAGCCTTCCCTCTAAGCCCCAGGACTGGCAGAGGAGCAAAACTCACGCTGGGGCAGGATCTGGCCCCTCCAGGGACTCGGAGATGCCAACTTTTCTCAGAAAGAGCGGATTACAGCACATCAGCTCCAATCGATACTCTGCCACAGCAGAAAGCAAAGGGAAAAGAGGAACAAAAAGAGGTTTCTCCGTTGCAGGGGATTTGGGGGTTTTGTTGCGTTTGGAGGGAGGAAAAAAAAAAAAAAAAAAAGCCTGAGAAGGAGCTGGGCAGCAAAGGCCAGAGGGTGAACACAGCAGCCCCCCACCCCACTGGGGTGGGACCCTCTGAAACACTTGGGGTGCCAGGGAAAACATATGGACAGGGAGTGGGCAGGGAGTGGGTACAGGGTGAGTATGGGGTGCTCCACCTCCGCCTGGCACAAAGGGTTTGATTCTTTCCTCCCCAGATCAGGGCATCTGCAGCAAAACCCTCCTGGCTTCTGCCACCTGTGGGGAGTTAAAGGAGGAGGACAGGATTTGAAGGGGAGGGGAGAGAGAGGAGATACTCAGCCCCCGGGTTGGTCCTGCTGAGACCCTCACAAAGAGCGACGAGGCTTGGGGATGCTCTAGACAAAACAGGAGCGTTAAAGGAGGTTTTTTGGAAACCCGAATGTCTTGCAGGGGGATGAGCAGAAGAGATGCCCCAGGAGATGCCGCCACTTGACCCACTGTTGGCTGCAGCCCAGCACCTCTTTTGGGGCTGTTTGTCTGATTGTCAGACCCACCGATTCCTCCCGTGGGGAAAAAAAGGCACCAGCCCAGCGAGCGATGTCCTGCCGTGTCGCTCAGCGATGGACCGAGAGCTCAGACCGTGGGAGAGAGGCAGCCGAAATGGCCTTTCCCTGCCGGGCGGGGGAGCCTGCACAGGGCAGTGACGGGGACAGGAGCTGGGGACACCGCGGGCTGTCCCTCTCCTAGGCGAGGACACCCTCCAAGCACCCGAACTTCCAGCAGGGAGAGCACCCGGCCGGTTTTTTGGCACCGCGGGTGAGCGGCCTGGTGAAGGACCAGCGAAGGACCATCCGGGCACCGCAGCGCTCTCGCCGCGGCTGCTTGGGATGAGGCTCACGCGCCTCCTCTGCATTCCGAGCTCTCGCCGGCGCGGGGACGAAGAGCTTTGAAGGAGCTGCCCTTTCATTATTAATATGATGATGATGATGCCTGACGCCGTGCGTGTGCAGCGACGGCTCTGCCTCCCGTGGCACCTCGCCAAGGAGAGCGCTGCTCCTCGGGTCCGGGTCGGGGTCCCCCCTCCCGTCCGCTTGTCCCCCCATCCCCGGCCCTGCTCCGTGTCTGGGACGTGGTGCTGCCCTGCACGCCTGGGCTGGACTCGCGGGATGCTGGTCCTTTCGCCGGCTCCGGCCCCGTGGCACCCTGGACATGCAGAGCGAGTGTGGCTGAAGACAACAAGGAGGGTAAAATGTCACTGAGCCCTGTCTTGTGGGGTGCCACCCTCTGGAGTGTCCTGTCCCCTGACTCAACACCGCCGCTGCAACTCTGCTCGCTGTCTTGGACCACAACACGGAGACAGTGTCTGAATTTTTTTTAAAAAACCTCCTTTCAGTGCGTGGATCTGATCCCGTGTTGCCTCAGTTGTTTTCTGCCCCCAGGCCAAGCCGGGACCCCCGGGCAGTGCGGGCAAAGCCGGCTCTGGGAGGGGAAACACTGCCAGGAGCCGCAACTCCCAGCAGGACCTGCAGCCTGCCGGCATCCTCACATCAAACCTCTCTCCCGGTTTTGCCCTCGGGCCACAGCTTGAGACGTGAATCATCCCCTCCGTCTGCCCATCGATCCGGGCTGGGCTGCTGACAGAACCCCCTCCCCACCCGTCCGAGTCCCTGTCAGCCCCTTGAGGGGCCCGTGCCCATCGATGCCCGACCATGGTGTGTACCCAAGTCCTTGGGTGCACCCTGAGCCCCCCATTCCTCCTGGCACAGCCCATGGGGCTCACCTGGCCATGGCGTGAGTCAGGGATGAGCCAAGCCAGGGTCCCGACCATCCCCTGGCCCACCCGAGCATGGGTAGGGCTCACCCTGAGCATCCCTTGGGCTCCCAGAAACACAGCCCTCTCCTCCAGGCAGGCACCTCCCTCCTGCCCATCGCATTGCTCGGAGACTGGCAACTGGGCAGAGCCAGACCCTGCAGCTGCACCCTTGGGGGCACCCCTGTGCCAGGGTGCAGCGGGGACCCCCCACACGGGGCAGGGGCTGCGAGGGGCCAGCCGTGCCCGCACAGCCCTGCCAGCAGGTTCCCGGGCATCCCCCCCTGCACCACCTCCGCGATTCGGCTGTGGGTTATGTCAAGGTATGTTGGATTGCAAATTAACCGTCAGCCCGCTGCACGGTCCCGGCTCCATCTGCAGAAAATGAGTTGCTGGACTTGGAGAGGGTCCAGTTGTGCAGCTCGGCGTGCCTAACGCCCAGGGCTGACAAGCCACTGAATCACTCCTCCTCGCGCTGCCAGGCCACATGAAGCCAAGATACATTTCTTTTTAATGATAAGTTTTTATTGTTTGGAGTTCAGCTAAAACAGCCTCCCGGGTGCCTGTGGCCTCCCGCTTCCAGAGCGGCCAAGCACAGCCGGGGGCTGAGCCTGGCTGGTGTGGGCATGTCAAACACCCACCCCACTGGTGGCACAAGCTGGCCAGTCTCAGCTGTGAAGGGAAGTCCTTGAAAACCATCCGTGGGGAAGGAGCTGGGCTGCCAGCCATGAGCATCTCCTGGTAAATCCACACACAACATCACGGCAGCCAAAGGCAGGATCTGCACCTGACCAGGAGACAGACAGCACACACAACACACACACACACACACACACACGCTGACTGCTTGAGGCAATGCCTGTGATTCCCTTCCCACTTCTGAGAGCCCTTTTGCAATGTTTGCCAACCCGGCACGCACCCAGCCCTTCCCAAAATGGGCTGTGTCTCCCGGAGAGAAGCTGCTTGGCCCCCTGCCCCTCACCACACAACCAGCCTGCCACCCCTGCACCTTACCTGCCACCACATGGGAGCCACTGCAGGGTCCCAGCTGGGGCTGGGTTGCAGGGACAGAGACCCGGGGGAGTTTGAAGAAACCCCCAGCCCTGTTGTGCTGCCTGCCCAAGGGACGGCTCCGTGCTGCAGGACAGAGAGTGTGCAGGGGGGCCCCTCCAGGAGTTTCCCAGGGGCTTCTCAGCACGGAGAGAGACCACAGTCTCCCCCTAGATGGATTAAGGCAGGGCTGAGCCATCGCTGCTCTCGCAATGCTCCTCTGAACCTCTCAGCAACGCTCCTTGCCCGCAGGTCAGACAAGTGGCAAATAAAAGATTTACGGGAGGTGCGGCAAAACTATGGGAAGGAAAACCACATCCACTCGGGAGTGGCGGCACATCAGGCCGGGAGGGACTCCTGGCACGCAGGGCCAGCAACACCGCTTTGGGCTGGCAACGCTGGGATGTGGGCAAGGAATGATCCAGTGGGCATCGGTGTGACCCCCGCAGGGGGGGCAGCTGCTGCCTCCTCCCTCCCCGGGCAGCATCAGCTTCCCACCGCGCGCTGGGCTTTTCTCTGAGCCCTTTGGCTACCCTTGGGCACAACGGTTATGGAGGGGGTGGGGGCGTGCCAATGCGCCCCCCCTCTGTGCCCAGCACCCTGCCCACTCCTGCCCACCGGAGGGACTGAACCCCATCCTCCTGGGGGTGAAGGGGCGTATCTTTGGAAAGGGAGCGAGCGGGTCCCCAAGGTATCCACCCCCACTTCACCCCCCGGTCCCCTATAGCACCCCTGGCCCCGCTGGTACCAGCCCCCGCCTTACCTGCTGCCGCTCCTCCAGCTGTGCTGCCACATCTGGGCAGCTGTGGAGCCCTGAGCTGGAGGAAAGGGCATCGGGTCCTAGTCCGGAATGACTGGGGCGGCCGGGGGGCTGCGGGCGGTGCTGCGGGGGCCGAGGGAGCCCCGAGGGGGAGCGGGGCGGGCGGGGAGGGAAGATCCACCCCCGTGTCCGTGCCCGTGTCCTCCCTCCCTCCTCTTCCTCCCTCCCTCCTCCTCCTCCTCNTCCCCCTCCTCCTCCGCCTCCGCCGCCGCCGCCGCCCGGCCTCCGCCGCGGCCAGCCGGGCAGCGCGGGCGGGCCGGGGGCTGCGCCGCCGGGGAGGAGGTTTGGGGGGCCCTAAGGGGGTCCGGGCACTTACTTGGGCTGGAAGTTGGCGGCGAGATGGGGAACGAGCGTTGGAAAACCGTGGGAGGAGCCTCGCAACTTGAGGATGGGCAGCAGGAGAAATCGCAGGTACGGGGCGGGGAGGGGGGGTCAGTCATCCCGGGGGTCCCGCCGAACCCCCGGTTGCCCCAGAGAGCGTTTCTCCCATCGCAGCCCGGCGTGGTGAACTGCCCCCCGGTCCTCCCCGTGCGGACCGCCCGAGCTGCACCCCCTCGGGCCCCCCACCCCGAATTATTTGGTTAATTGACCCGCAGCCACGGTTCCCCCATTCCAGCGTCGGGGCTGCCCCCGGCCGGGCAGCGGGAGATGCTCCGGGGCTGCCACACTCGCCTGCCGAACCACTGCACGCTTTAAACTGCTTAAATAACCATTTCAAAGAGATGTGACATCTCAGCTCCCCGCGGCAGCCGGAGTCATCCTTACCGGTTCGGGCGCTCCCGGCTCGCCCTTCGGCTCCAGGAGCGCCCCTGGATTTTTGGGGGGAGGCCGGCGTTGCGGCGGGGGAGCGGAGCCCGCGGTGACACGCAGGGGATCCGGCACGTGCCGGAGCCTGTTTGCACATCCCGCTGCACGTGTGCCAGCTCCTCCATCCCGCCGCCGAGCAGCACGGAGCGGGCAGCGGCTCTGAGCATCCCGGCGCGGTTCGCCTTGGAAGGGACCTTAAAGCTGCCGTGGGCAGGGACACCTTTCCGCTAGACCAGGTTGTCCAAATCCCCATCCAGCCTGGCCTTGGGTACTTCCAGGGACGGGCACAGGCGTGGCTGCGCGGCCGGGCGCGCTGGGTGCAGGCAGGGAGGGAAGGAGGGATGCGGAGTGGGGGCAAACGTGTCCAGGGGGAGCTGGAGGAAAGCGAGTCTCCGACGAGCCTGTGAGTGGAGGGAAGGAGCCAAGAGCTGGCAGTGCTTGCCTTTCCTCCGCACCCCAGCGCTGGGCGAGGGTGGGGGGAGCAGCCGTGAGACTCGCTCGCCCCCAGGTCTGACACTTCCCTGTCCCCTTCCACCCGCAGTGAAGCAGGAAAAGGGACTTCCACCTGGCTTGTCCCTTTCTCCGCACCCTTCCCTGCGCCCTCTGCTCCCCGGTCAGCCCCTCCGAACGGCTTCCACGCCACTCTGGAGAGGGGCTGCGCATCCCGGGAGACCCCTGACCACCCAAGGCAGAAACCTCCCTCTCCCCTCCCCGCCAGAGCTGCCTCCCTGTGCCCAGCCCCTCCACGCAGAGACCCGGGCAGTGCCACCCGGCTGGAGCTGCCATCCCCCCGGCTTCGTGCATCCCACGGCCCCGCGAGTGAGCCGGGCGGGATGGACCCAGCCCCGCCACCCGTGCGGGACTGGACGACCCAGCCCGGAGCTGACGGTTCCCGGTGGGTTGCCAAGGATGCCCAGAGTTTGCCGTGCGGGGATCCCAGCTTCCCGAAGCTCCAGCGAAATCCCAGCGCGGTGTGCTCACCCCCAGAGCCGGCTCCGGCGTGCTCGCCAGCCTTCCCGTCTCCTCTTCCCCATCCGCAGAGCGTGGCGTGGGAGCGGTCGCAGGCAGGCTGTGGGTGATGAGGAGAGGGAGCAGGAATGGGAGAGGGATTGGGGATGGCTGCTCCGCGCCTGCGGGGCGCTGGGCGCCGGGAGGCGCTGGGATAGAGCCCCGGCGCCAGGCTGAGAACAGCGGGGCTGGAGGGACGGGGAGGGGGCAGAGGGACGGGGCAGTGGAGCAGAGCAGGGCTGGGATGCAAAACGAGCTGCTCGAGCATCTCTGGGGCAAGCAATGAGTTGGAGGGGAGCAGGGGACTGACCCTCGCTGCCCTGGGGTGCCTGCGGCGCTGGGCGGACTCCTGCAGGTAGGTGGCTGAAGTTTGCACCAGCTGCTGAGCCTGGCCAATGCAAACCAGGGTCCCCCTGTCTTGGAAGGAGGACCAGGGCTCTGGTTCGTACCTGGCCGAGGTCACGGAACAAGGGGGAGAGCACTCAGGCTGCCGGAGCACTCAGACTTGCCTGGGGAGCCAGCAAGGAACAAAGGGCGCCTCCTCCTCCAAGAGCATCTCCCAGGCAGAGCTCAGCCTCTCCTGCCGCCGCTCTCTGGAGCAGCCACCTCCATTTGCTCCGGGGACAAGGCAGCTCGTGTCCTCCCCTCCTCGCAGGCTGAGTGTGCTGGAGCTGCTGTGTCCCCATGGCCAGCACAACGGCTCTGTGGAGGAGGCTGGGGAATGCTCTGCGGAGCCTGGAGGGGCTCAGGCTGCTCATGCAGTGTGGCTGAGCCCCCACAGGTGACCGAGCGTGGAACTACTGCCTGAGCCGTGCAGGGCATGGAGAGCCCAGGTCAGCTTTGCACCAGGGACAAAACCACGCCTTGGTTCCTGCCTGGGGCTTTTTCCCGAGCTCCAGTCCCAGTTCCCCAGCAGGTCTGCAAGTAAAGCTCCGCTCATCACGAGCACCACTCAGTCTCACAGCTTCTGCTCTCCTTAGGAAGGAGTGATTTGGAGACACTGGGACCTCCAGCCTGATGGGTGTCCTCAAGGGGACATCAATAACCAGGGCAGGGGAATGTCCTGCAGCTGCCTGGCAAGAAGATCCAGGAGCCTCAGGCCACAGAACAGACAACAGGAATCCCTGGGGTCATGAGGGCTGTGGCCCTGGTGGGGCAGGAGCACGTGGCAGAGGCATCCACAGGGTCCACTGCTGGGAGCTGGGCATGCTGCTGCAGTTCTGCTGTGCTGGGGGACTTTGGGGGGACCACCACCCCGGTTTGGAGCCTTGCTGGTGCCGCTGACTGAGTTTCCCTCCTCTCCCCACTGCAGGTTGCCAGGTAACACAACCTGCCAGCAAAATGCCATGGGACTCGTGAAGCTGCCGCCACTCAGGATCTTGTGGTTGCAAGCAGAGGGGATAATTTTAGACGGGGATTGGCTCCCCTGTTCCTGGTGCCGGCAGGAGGGCAGCGATTCTGTGGCTTGGAGGCTGGAAAACAGCTGGATACAACTCCCAGTGTGATGGTACACCTGGGCAGAGCGGCAGGATTTTGGTGTGTTAGAGCCCAGCTGGGATTTGTGTGGCTGTGGGGAGTGAAGGGTCAGCCGTGCACAGCTCTGCTCTGGGAGCCTTTTCTGCTCAGAGGGGTCCCTTGGCCATAGCAGCCCATCCAGGTGTCCCCTGAGCTGGGGACATCAGTGCAGTGGGGAGCAGCAGCAGAGGAATGGCAGGGCACAAAGTTGTGGAGCTGAAGGTGCTGCGATAGCCAGGACAGCCACAGCGATTTGGTCCCTGCTCACCCTGTGGACCCCAAATCAACTGATGCTGGCTTTTGTTCAGCCGTCCCTCCTGTCACTGCTGTGCTTGCAGGGTGCTGAGGGGTCGGGCTGAGCCCAGGTCCTCTGTCCATGTACGGATCTCAGCAATGGGCATTGCCCACCTCCATGTGCCACCATCCTGCCACTTCTGGGTGTCCCCTGTGCCCCCAAGCCAGGGCTCCATGTCCACAAACACCGGGCAAACTCCTCAACCCTCTGCTTGCTGAAAGCTCCCCTTATTGCCTTTGACAGCTCCTTTTAACGTGCGCCGAGGGGCTGAGCCTGGGGCTTTCTCCTTACAGAGCTCCCTGCAAGTGGCTTCCCATTCAGCCCGGTGCATTTTGCATCTCCAGGCTCACTCCATGGGCTGGGGAAGAAACCTGGGCTGTCCCCTGGGGCTGGTGGTCGGCCAGCCCCACCACAGCTGGGGTCACCTTAATGCAAATGGTTGCGTGAGCGTGAGTGAAATGAAGGGTGCTTGAAGGAAGGTGTCACTCCAGATAGATGTGCACAGGAGGGGACAGAGCCTGGGAAATCTTTGCAGATGCAGCAATTTTCCCCTCGTTTCAGTGGAAAGTAGTCTTTGTCTCTCTGAATCTGCAGTTTGCTGCCAGCCCTGCAATTCCTTGTGACAGCCGTGGTCGGGGTCAGGGGAAAATCACAGCCTCTGTCCTGCAGGTGTAATGAGGAGGGGAGGTGGGGGGGGACTGGGAGCTGGTGGGACCAGGTGGCAGCTCAGTCCCTCTGCACTGGCTGCATTGGCACTTCATGCTTTGCAAGGAGAAAAGGCTCTCGGTGGGCATGGAGCAGCTCCCACAGGCTGAGCCAAGGGGTCTGTACAGCAGCAGAGCTGCTGGACGGGCCTGGGGAGGGTCAAAGATCTTTCCCACAGCAACTTCCCCTCATCGGGATGCTCTGAGTCTGGTCTGAGGGCTTTGAGAGCAGCTCTGCTGCCCTCCAGCAGGCAGCGAGAGTGCAAGAGGGTTGGGGACGTGTGGCTTGCCACAGCTGGGAGATGTCCCATGCAGAGCAAGTCCTCTCAATTCTCAGGGCGATGTATGCCCAGCACCAACTCACAGCCTCCCCTTGCTGCTGGGACAGCCCTTGCCTCCCCTCCCCTCCTTGCTTTCCCTGCCGTCCCCGTTCCAGGGGGCACAGTGGGTGTTTTCCTGTTTTCTCCCCATCTTCGTGCCCAGGGCAGCCGGGAGCTCCACACGCTGCTCTCCCAGGGAGCCAGGGCTGCTCCAGCCGAGGATCACCGCTGTAAATAAAACATGCCAGCGGGAGCTGGCGGCTGCCGTGCCTTCGCTCTCGTTATTATTTCATACCCCGCTCCCAGGCGGGTTGAGCTGCTTTGCTCACTGAGTGCTCACCCGTGGCCTCCACATCCCTGGCCCAGCCTCGGGGCTCCCTGGGGTCCCCACCTCCCCTCCTCTGCCACCAGCCCCGTGGCCAACCTGCCAAAGCCCATGAGGGTTTGATCCTACCTCTTGGATGAAGGGGAGCGGGATGGGTCTGCCCGGATGGGTGCCGACGGCATCTGTCTCTCTGCCGGCAGAGGATGAGCTGCGGGTACATCCTGTGCACCGTCCTGCTGTCAGTGGCCGTCCTCCTGGCGGTGACAGTCACGGGGGCCATCCTCTTCATGAACCACTACCACACGCCCGTCACCGAGTCGCCCCCCGTCATCAGCACCAACCCCGAGGAAGCCAACGCGCTGGTCACCATCGAGAAAGCCGACAGCTCCCGCATCAACATCTTCATCGACCCCAACTGCCCCAATGCCGCCGGCACCCTGGGGCGCGTGGAGGGGCTGCAGACCTCCCTGCTGCGCGCCGTCACCGACCACGACGCCGAGGCCAAGGCCACCAAGAGCCAGCAGAAGGCCCTGCTGGTGACGGTGGCGGACGAGGTGGCCAAGCTGCTGACACACGCCGTGCAGCTGCGCGCCGACTGCGACGGCCTCAAGAAGGGGCACAGCGCCATGGGGCAGGAGCTCAGTGCCCTGCAGGGCGAGCAGGGCAGGCTCATCCAGGTGAGCCAGGGTTGGCAGTGCCACTCGGGGCTCCCTGGGGATGGAACACCCTGTCCCAATGATCCTGAGGGTGTTGCTGGTTGTAGCCCCTGCCCACGGTGTCTAGGGGGAGACCTCCAGCAGAAGGAGCTGGGGTTGAAGGTGGTGGGTTCTTGGGAACTGCAAGCTGGGAAGTGGGCAAAGTCATTCCCAAATCACCGTAGTGTTGGTGAGCTGGGCAGGAACCACATTGTGGGTCTCCTGGTTCCAGGTGCAGTTTGGAGGCTTCAGTCAGAGGTGAACAGAGCACAGAACCTTCCCAAGGGCAGTTCTTATAGCAGTCAGTCCCCTGCTTATCTACAATCCCCAAAATTTCCAACTGTCTTGAAATGCTTACCTGGGCATGCCGGGGGTTTGCCAGGTGTTGTAACAAGATCCAGAGCAGAGCTGAATACCCAGCTCCAGGCCTGACCTTCCTGATGCTCAGCTCCCTCCATCCAGAGCTGCTCATTTCTCGCTGCTTCACTTCGCTCCCCATCCTGCTGCTCTGCCACAGCCACCCCGTGTCACTGTCCCAGCCCGGGTCACCTCGGGGAATGATGCAGAGCTGGTGGCTGCCTCAGGACACGGCTATTCCTGCCGCCTCCGTGATCCTCCCTTTTGCCCAGAGTTGCTCTTTATCCTGCGGGGTGGCAGCACTGACGCACCCGGGTACAGGGATTCCTCAGCCCTGGTGGCAATAGGCACTATCTGGACCTTGACCCATGGCCAAAAAGCACCAGAGATACTGTATGAGATCCACTGTGGCTTTATGTCCCCACCTGTCCCTGGAGGGATCCTTGCTGAGCCATGGGAGCAGGCAGAGCATCCTCCCAGTGGGGTGGTCAAGTGGTCAGGGCGTGGAGGGGGTTTAACCACATTTAATTCTGTGTTTCCTTGTGTGTCCCCTGCCCACAGCTGCTCTCAGAAAGCCAGACCAACATGGCTCGGCTGGTGAGCTCTGTCAGTGATGTCCTGGACACGCTGCAGAAGGAGCGGGGTGGTGCCCGGCCCCGGCTCAAGGCTGACCTGCAGCGGGCACCGGCCCGGGGGGCACGGCCCCGGGGCTGCTCCAACGGTGAGACTGCATCCCTGCCATGCCCAGGGCACAGGGATGCACCTGGGGCTGCTCTTGGGAGGGAGAAAACCACCCAAGGTGGGGCAAACCATCCTGGAGAAGAGATTTAGTGCAGCGAGGGGGCTGGCAAGGAGGTGGAGGGAGATAGGGAGATGTGTCCTAGAAGGGGGTGTTTCTCACCGTGCAGCCCCCAGTTGTCTATTATCCAGTGCAAAAGCCACTTGACAGCCCTGCAGACCCACCTGCTCCCCAGGCAGATGCAGCAGGAGCAAAGGAAGATCAAGGAGCCACCGTTCACCCCCATTTGGGTGTGGAAGGTGGCCCTGCACGGGCTCGAACGGACATATCCATCAGGATTTGTTTGAGTTGCAGCTGAGTAAGACTGGCCCTGGGCTGCCAGCATGTGCCCACGCTCTGCCCGCAGCCCTCTCTGGGCATCGGCTCCCCCGTCCCCAGCTGGGTCCCAGCATGCCCTTGCCATCACAGGGGGGACATGGGGTCGGTCCCTACCAGCTGCTTGGGGGTTCCCATGGTGGCAGCATCCCCGTGGGCACCGCTCGCCCTGAGCATTGGAGGAGAAAGGAGGGAAAGAGCAAGGCAGCGTCAGCTAGAGCTGGAAGCAAGGTTGGGAGCCTGGAAGACATGTCAAGACATGAAATCAGATCATTAATTAACCAGCTTTCCCCTTGTTCCACCCCATACCAATGCCACGCTGCAGGCTCCAGGCCCCGAGACTGCTTTGACATCTATGCGAGTGGACAGCAAGAGGATGGGATTTACTCCATCTTCCCCACGCACTATCCCTCTGGCTTCCAGGTCTACTGTGACATGACGACGGACGGGGGCGGCTGGACGGTGAGCTGCCACCAGGCTGGGGGACACTGGGTGATGCCACCACCAGCCGCGGGCTGACCCTGCATCGGGATGCTGGGCGGGCGAGATGTCACTTTTGGTGCTTGGATGTGTCACTGGGATCTGGGATAAGTGCTAAGGGGGTCTGGCTGTGCACAGGTGCCCAGTCAGTGCCATGCCCGTGCTGGCAGCATGGGCAGAGCTTCCCAGCAGTGCCAGCCAGAGCCCTGAGCTGGAGCCCAGCAGCCCTGCCCTGCTGGAGGGTGCAGGGAGTTGGGTGCCATGGCATCCGAGGAGTTTGCCCTCCTCAGCAGGGCTGGGGCACAGTGTGGCTGCAGCTGTGCCATGGGGCACGTGACTGTGCTTTGCCCTGTCCTCGTGGACAGGGTGAGCTGGTGCTGGGGCTCAGGATGGACCCCAAACCCATCTGAGGGGGGGTGCCCTTGGCCCCGTGGGTGCTGCGCTGACTCACTCGCTCCCTGCCTGCCCTGTCCGATTCGCTTTGCCACAGCGGCTGCCACGGCCCCATAATCACAGTAATGGGGACAGAGAGCAGGGGGGACGTGGGGACATGGCACTGGCAGCCACAAGCTTGAAGGGCTCCCACTGCCCCGGGGGCCACTTGGGTGTGAGCAGCACCCCCTGCCCTGGAGGGCATCACTCAGGGTGCCAGCAGGGCAGAGAGGGGCTCCCTGGGCTGGGTGGGCAGGCGGCCTCTGGCCTGAGGACACGCTGGGTGAGCCGAGCTGGCCAGCACCCCTCCAGCTGGGCGCTCTAGGAAACAAATCCCCACGAGCTGATTCCCCTAAGCAGCTTTGAGCAGTGCCAGGAGGGAGCTTAGCCCCCCTGCCCCAGGCACTGCTGAGCCTTCGCCCTCCCAGAGCCCACCCTGGGTGGGAGAAGCCCCTGGCGTGTGGGTTGGGACCAGCAGCTGGGCTGGGGACACTGAGGCACAGTGACCCTGGAGAGCCATCTCCTGGGGGCTCCCAGAGGGAAAAGGGGAGGACTTTCTGGCTCCTCGGGGTGTGGAGGGTCCTCGCAAACCCCGTTCACGGTCTGCACAGCCTCCACCAGCCCCAGCCATGCCTGAAGAGCAGCCCAAGGTGATTAGCGAGACACTCAGAGGCTTATTTAAAGCTGCTGCAGCTCGAGGGCTCGGGCTGGGCTGGGGAGGGGGCGAAGCAAATGATTTTAAGCCCAGCAGCGCTGTGGGGTCTGGGATTGGGGTGGCACAGCACCATGGAGTCTGGGGTCGGGGTGGCACAGCACCATGGGGTCTGGGTGGCACAGCACCGTGGGGTCTGGGTGGCACAGCACCGTGGGGTCTGGGGTTGGGGTGGCACAGCACTGCCTGGGCACCACAGCCGGGCAGCACCTCAGCTCTGCCCTGCCGGGAAGGGCTGAGGAGCCAGAGCAGGTGCTGGATCCCAGTTCCAGAGGAAGGCACAGTCAGAGCAGGGTCAAGGACAACCCCCCAGGCTCCTGTTTCTTGGGGCTGCTCTGCAGCAGAGGGTCCCAAATGTCCCTCTAGTCCCTTGGGTTGTCTCAGTTGTGTCCCGCAGGGCTGGGGACACAGGGGGTCCCTGTGGCTTCTCCAGGCTCCAGGTAAGCCGGGGCACAGCCCGGTGTCGTGGTGAGGAGCCTGAGAAATTTCCCTCCCCTCATCCTCTCTGGAGCGATTCCTCCTGACATTTGGGCTGCTTTGCATGTGGGTGGGTGGGCGTAAGCGATGGCAGCAGCTGAATCAATTTGGACTCGGGAGCTTGGGAGCTGCTGAGCTAAGTGAGCTTCAGCCTGCATGGATAGCTTGGAGGCTGCAGGGCAGGGGGAACAGCTCACTGGGTGCTGCTCAGCACCTCCCTGTCCCCGTGGTGTGATCCGCGGTGTCACCCTGTCCCCTTGCCAGGGGCAGGGGCTCCAGTGGCTCCCCTTCCTCAGGAAGGCTGAGCAAGGCACAGCGTTTGGTGCCCCCTTGGTCCTGCCCACCAGCCGTGGGGCCGCATTTGCAGCTGGTGGAGATGCGGATCCAGGTCAGCGCCTGCCGGTGCCGGTGGGAACATCCACGTCCCGCGCCCAGCGCCGGCTGTAATTGCAGTGGCTGCCCCAGCTGACCCGTCCTCGTGGCAGCGCCGAGGTCCAGCCCTGTGACTGCCCCCTGGACACTCACCTCCAGCACTTTATTAAAGCAATAACAGGATGATGGATGGCGGGGAAGGCTCAGCGTCCCAGGAGGCCTCAAAAAGTTGCCTTTTCGTGTGCTGCTGTCTTTGGAACGTCTTTGCAAACGCCCCAGGCACCTCCTGGTGCCCCTGAGCTTCCATTGCTGCCCATCCAGGGCAAATCCCCCGGGATCAGCATCTTGGTCCTGTGAGCAACAGGGCCATGACGGCTCTGTCTGCCTCAGCATCATCCTCCGTGTGCAGTGGTTATTGGGAAGTGGTGGGAAAGCTGAAGGATGCAGAAGAAAAGGCTGTGCCAGCAGGACTAGGCCTGTGGTAACTTTAAGTGACAGCTTCGTGGGGACCGGCCGTGCCAGGGACGGCTCCACCAGCTCATCCTCTCCTGGAGGGGTCCCAGAGCAGGCTGGGGGTGATGATGAAGGGGCTGGGGCAAACCACAGGCAGTGGGTGAGAGGAGCTGGGGAAACACTTGCTGTTTCCAAAGGCTGTGGTTGATGTGTCACCACAAACCTGCTGGCGGGGACAGGCAGGTCCCCAGGATGGGCAGCGCTGCCAGCTGTGGGGATCACAGGCTATCCCATGGGATCAGCACTTCCCAGAGACTGGCTCTGCAATGCTCTGGGATTGTCTCATCCATGGCTGAGCCCGGAGATGGTCTCCCTGCTGTGGTGGGGCTCAGAGGGACACCGTGGGGCTGGGGCTGTGGGGTCTGTGCCACAGCTGACAAAAACCCAACCAGCAGCCCGGGCACTGCAGGGGCAGAGCAGTGATGGCCCAGTCTGTGCCCAGTCTGGGGCTGTGCTGGGGTTTCAAGGCCACCAGGGGTTTGGTGGAGCTGAGGGAGAGGGAGCAAAGCCCTCCCTCGCTGCTAATGCCACAGGAGGCGCAGCAGGCCGGTGCTCCTGCTTTTCCCGGGTTTTAGCCCATTATTCTGGTTTGGTGCCTTTGCAGGAGCCTGTCCTTGCCCTGCAAGTTTGACCGGGGGAGGCAGAGAGTGAGGGAGATAAATATTTCAGCCTTGCTTTGAAAGAAGGGAAGGAATCCTTTTTGCTTAAGAGGGGGTAATGCATATTTGATGAGGAGGAAGAGGGCAGTGAGGCAGAGCTCGGAGGACGAGGAGCTTGGGCGTCTCTGGTGCCCCCAGCCCCCCGATGCACCCGGTGCTCCAGCGCCCCCAGTGCAGGCAGGGTTCTGGTGCGGGAGGCAAGGAGGGCTGCACGGAGGCTGCACAAATGAAGCACAAAAGGGACCGTGTGTAAGAGGTGATGAGGATGGAGCAGGAGACTTGGGAGGACACGGGACCTCCAGCACCTGCCAGCCCTTCCAGACTGGTTCCAAGCCCTCTTGGGGCTGAGCCTGGTGGGCAGCACGGCACCGAGGGCTCCTCTGGGGCCATTCCTGAGCTGTGCCAATGCTCAGCCAACACAGCCATGCCCCTCGTGCTTCCCCGGGCACCGCTCAGGCAATTGGCCTATTTACAACGGCGGGTCAAAGCCGATTAAGAGGGAGCATTGGCGCTGCCTCCATCACCTTCCCTGTGTGGCAGCGCCGGAGCCCACGGAAAATCAGCTTCAGGCCCCGGTCCAGCCACGCTGTCCCCCTTTCCCAGCAAGCCTGAAGAAAGCCCCTTTAAATGGGCTTAACCACAGCTTCTCAAGCGCTCAACGCAGGGATAAAAATTAAGGCTCTAATTCTAGAAGGTAAGTACAGCAGGATCAGAGCCGGGCTGTGCTGTGTCGGAGCCTGCAGCCATCACATGTGGCCCCAAAAATGCCCGTCTGGTGAAGGGCAAACCCATGTGGAGCTCGTAAGGGATGAAATCTGATGTGCAGGAGGGCAGGAGCAGCCGAGGGGAGCACGGTGGCTTCCCAGTCTGTGGCAGGGCTCACCAGCATTCCCCAGTCCTGGAATGCTGGAACTGGGGTGAATGGGCTCAGTGGCACAGCCCAGCCCCAATACAGGGGTGCTCTCTGGTCTGCCAGAGCATGGGATGGCTTTTCCAATATCAGTGTCCCAGTCATCCCCGCCACAGCCACAGGGCTTGGTGGGAGTGGGGCAGGCTGGCTCAGCCACCTTTAATGCAATTAATCCAGGACTGGAGGCTTAATTAAGTTCAAATGGTCAGATACAAAGCAGCATTTTCTGGATTGCTGTCAATAAATCAAACCTGAAACTGTGGACAAAAGGGGCTGAAACACGCAGGGTGAAACACCACCTGCTGACGAGCAGACAGGAGAGGAAAAGGGAAAGGCTCCGAGGAGAAAGGGCACGCTGAGCCCTGGGATCGGGAGGCTCTGCAGAGGTCGGGGCAGTCAGTGCTCCACAGATAATTTCTCTGGGAGATAAAGTCTCTGGGAGACTAACGAGGCCATCTCAGGGATGATGCCTGATAACGGGGTGGCTGCCCAGGAGAGCGTGAGGATCCAGGAGGGGGAAATCAGCCGCTGTGTTTACACATCTCTGAGTGCCCACTGCTGACAGGAGGGCTTGGACTGTGGGACAGACCTGTCCATCCCTCTGTCTGCCCATGCCAGGAGCAGCAGCAGACCCAGGTTGGAGGTGGGTGCAGTGTGCTCACCACTCCCAGGGGCACTGGACACCTTCCCACAGGAACATGCCACAGGTTTCCAGAGCTGTGCTCCAGGTGGAGGATCCTGGGAAGGGTTCTATCTGAACTGACTCACCCACTCCTGGGAGCCGGCGGGCGATGATCCAGCATTTCCCTGGGGAGCTCTCCCCTGCATCCCTGTGTAATGGCTGAGCACCCCTGTGTAATGGCTGGGCTGACAGGGTTTAATTTGTGCCTGTGTCTAATTAGGCAGTGGGAGAGAGGGGTGGGCAGCATGGTGGGAAGCAGAGGGGCTGCCTGGGGTGCCCAGGCTTGGAGCAGCCCCACAACTGATGCCCTGTGTGTCCCCCCAGGTGTTTCAGCGGCGGGAAGACGGCTCTGTGAACTTCTTCCGTGGCTGGGAAGCCTACCGGGATGGCTTCGGGAAGCTGACAGGAGAGCACTGGTTAGGTGTGTGGGGCTGGCAGTGCTCACTCCTGGGTGGGCTGGCAAAGCCTGGGGTCCCCTCAAGAGGTCCAGGGTCCCCTTTGCAAGGGAGGGGACACTGAGACACCCCTGGCAGCACCCTTGTCCTGGGAGCGATGGGCTGGGCGTGCAGGGAGGGTGTAGGGTGGCTGCACAGGGCAGGGAAGAGATGGGGCTGTTTGCCCCTGAGCAGAGCACGTGCCCTTGGCCGTGCAGAGGGAGGGATGGAGGGTGGGAACTGCTCCTTGTCCCACTCTACACCCCCTTCCCGGGGACCACTGGCCACTCCATCCCCAGGGGGGTCACTGCACTCACCCCCTCCCTTGGCTGCAGGGCTGAAGAGGATCCACATGCTGACAGTCCAGGGCAACTACGAGCTCCGCATCGACCTGGAGGACTTTGACAATGGCACTGCCTTTGCCCACTATGGCAGCTTTGGCGTGGGGCTCTTCTCCGTGGACCCCGAGGAGGACGGGTACCCCATCACCATCGCCGACTACTCGGGGACAGCAGGTAGGGCAGAGGGGTGGGGGCACACGCGTGGGCCCATGGGGCAAGGGGAGCCCACCGCCACTAAACCCCCTCGCTGGGGTGTTCCAGTCTCCTCTGGCAGTGGCACTGGCTGTATCCCTGTGGCTGGAGGCAGGAGAGGGGTTGTGGTTGCATGTTTGCAGGAGAAGCCCCATTGTAGGAATCCCACTGGGGTGCCCAGGGGAGCCCTCTGGGGCAGGGAGCTTGTCCAAGGGCAGGAAGGACTTATCACAGCTCCTTTCTGCCGGGACAGGTGACTCCCTCCTCAAGCACAACGGGATGAAGTTCACTACCAAGGACCTGGACAACGACCACTCAGAGAACAACTGTGCAGCTTTCTACCATGGTGCCTGGTGGTACCGGAACTGCCACACCTCCAACCTCAACGGGCAGTACCTCAAGGGCCACCACAGCTCCTACGCCGATGGCATCGAGTGGTCCTCCTGGACGGGCTGGCAGTACTCCCTCAAATTCACCGAGATGAAGATCAGGCCCATCCGAGAAGAGAATTAGCTGGATGGCACACACGCTGTGCCGAACCCCCTGCCCCTCCCCACCGCCCTGCAGCCCTGTCCCCTCAGCTGCCATCCTCTCCATCCTCCCTGAGGGCTTGCCCGTCCTTGAGGGGTCTCTGGGGAGCACCTGCCCCCAGTAAGGGTGACTTTAACTCCTGGGCATCCACGGACATCACTGGACCTTTGCTTCCCACTGCTGTGGCTCCCCTGCAGCCAGAACGGGTGTTGTGGCCACAGCGTGACCCGTGGGTGGTTCTCATGGCTGTGACACAGAGGGCAGCAGGATGCAGGGATTTGGGGAGCGTTGGCCAGCAGGGTCCAGCAAGGAAGACAAGGGGCTGCCTGGAGAGAGGAAGGGGAGGGATGCAGCAGCCCAGGCAGGCTGAGAACCTCTGATCATCTCTGCAGAGCACAAACTCCAGGCAGTGGCCTCACCAAGCTGGCAAGTGACTGGAGACACTTGCTGTGGGGAGCCCCAAGACCCCCAGAGTCCCCCAGACTGGGACAAGGCTGTTCCACAGTTGCAGCTCCCCCCATGGTGCTACTGGTGACGGGGAGGGCTCAGCTGGGCCAGCCTAACCCTACCAGTGATTCTTTCTCTGGACTACAAAAGCCTCTGCCCCTGCAAGAGCAATGCAGCTGGAAGGGGATGACTAACAGTTTCTTAGTCCCTGATGTCCCTGTCCTGCCTCCGGAGCCTCCCAGTGGGTCAGGACACCCCAAAACGAGCTGGTGCAGTGCTGCAAGGGTGCACACCCACAACTGAGCATGGCATGGAGTTGTTTCAGCAGCGCTGGCGAAATGGGGAGCAGGGCAAGGAGGAGGAGGAGGAGGAGGAGGCGAGGAAGGTTCATTCCCAGCACAGCTCTGCCTGCATTTCACAGCTCCTCCCTCCCAACGGGACTCACTTGGATTCATGTCAGATTTTGGCCATCCAAAAGCTGTGACCTTTCCCCAAACCCTCGGCTTTGGGCAGCACAGCCACAGCCCCCATGTGAGCCCCTCCGCTCGCTGCCAGCCTGGGGACCTGCATTCATTTGCACCCTGAGCAGCTGAGCCGTGCATTGGCTCGGCACCTGCAGATATCCAAAGCCTTTCATTTCCTCAAATCCCGTTAAGGTTTTGCAAAAAGAAGCCCCGAGTGGGGCTTAACATCTGCAGGGTGCCGATAACCGGGCAGCAGTGACACCACACCCCAGCCGACCCAAGCAGGAGCTGCTGTGGGGTGCAGGACTGACATTTCCCACTGGAAAGACTCAAATGGGAGATTTTGTCCAAAAAAAAAAAATTAGAACCAAGTGTGAGAAGGCTCTGAGCAGGGATGGAAAGGAGACAGCAGGGACCACGTCGCCCTGTCTGTCATTTTTTGCCTGTGCTACAGCGGTGATGGGGAGCAGAGCCCTGGCCCCAAGGAACACCACTGGACATATGGACAGACTGAGGAAGGGAGGAAAAGCTCCCATTTCCAGGGGGGCTCAAGGCATGGGGAGATCAAAGGCTCAGCTTCCCGGCTGTGCCAGGTTTGTACTTCCCTCCGTGATTCTTCTTTTTTTAAGCCTTCCCATCTTGGACCCTGTGCTGGATAAGCCCTTTCACCTGCTGGGTGAGACCCTGTCTGTGTGTCTTGCCAGGAAAACAAGGACAAAGGTTGTGTTGGGATCACTTTTCCCTCTTCCAGAGACGTGCCTCAGAGCCCCCGCGTGAGGATGAGCTCTGAGTGCAGGCACCAACTCTACCTACTCCAGTCCTGCCCAGAGCAGCCAGACAGGCTTTCTGGAACAACGGGATTTGGGGAAGCTCAGCAGTGGCATTTCCCAGCCCAAGAGGAGGAGCCCTGACAGCTTCCAAGGGGCTTCCTCTGCCCCACTGGACCGCTCTGGAAACCATCCCACCTGCACCCGTCTTTACTTTTCGTTCATTTATTTTGTGGATTAGCTGTAGCTGGGGTTTCTAGCACTTGCCTTTGGGCTAGGAAGGCCGGGTGGGAAGGCTCATCCCCTCCCCAGACCCCTCCACTGATGTTTTGTCATGCTGGAGAGAGGACGTTGTATGTTGGTTTGTCGGTAGCACACCCTTGTGTAACTGCCCGTGTCATCCGGGACCCTCCCAGTGACTTTGTTTTGACTTGCACGAGAGGTATTTAATCCATGCCAAGACGCAGGATTTCCCAGGATTATTGCCGAGGGCGCACACGCTGCTCCACGGCCCCGGATGAGGTGAAACCCCTTCGTGGTGACACCTCCCTGGAAAGGGGTGGGCAAGGGCACCCAGGGCTCTGGGAGGTGGCCATTTACCTTCCCGGCGCAGCCCTGGGCCAGGTCGTGGTGTGTAGCAGTGCTGTGCAGTCCAGGTCGTGTGTGAGTGTGTCCAACGCTGTACATGTGGACTTTCTAAGCTCCTTAATAAAAGGAATTCATCGTTCGCTGGCGTCTCGGCAGCCGTGCCCGCGGCACAGCGTGGGGACATTGCCGGAGGGACCTGCTGTGGTGATGCCAAAGGGAGTGACACTGCAGCTCCTGCCATGCTGTGGTGACAGCGCCTTCCCCGTGCCAGGCTCATGGCATGGCACCCCCAGGAACTCGCCCACCGTGCCGAAACCATTCTGAAAAACAAAGGCAGGGGAGAGCCGGGGGCAGCAGAGGCTTCCCAGAGCTCCAGCCCAAACTCCCACCGTGGGAGCTCGGGCTGGTGCTGGGGCTGGGAGGAGGGCAGGTCACAGGGCCAAGGGAAGGCTCTCCCTGCTCTGATGGGCAGAGCACCGAGCGATGCCCTCGGCCTCCTCCCTCTGACTCACCCCACATCCCATTCTGTCATGGACCAGGACAGACCTGGAGGGGATGGCAGTGTCCCAGGCGTTGGGGACAATGCTTCACCACTGGTGGCTCTGGGCATTGACCAGGGAGGGTGGGAGCGCTTGGGTTTGCTCATGTGGGGCAGTGCCTGGGCAGGTTTGGGGGTGCAGGGCTCTGCACTGGTGCTGTGTACCCGCCACACTTGCCCGCACGGGTGGGACCCCCAAGAGCTGCACACAAGGATGCATCAGCCAGACAAAGGGGGACACACTGATGCCCCCAGACCAGCCCCTCCCTCCCACCAGCTGCCAGGGACTCCAGGCCAGCTCCCAGACACTGCTCCAAATGAGGCAGCAAATGAAGGCGGCGCATTAACGAGCGGTGTTACAGGACTCACATTGTGGCAGCTCCACCAACNAGCGTCCCACCCTCTGCTCTCTTTGGCCACACATTCGAGAGGTGACACAGCAATTAGACCTGCCGGGTATTTATTAGCCCAAGGCGGGCTGGCCACTCATCTGGGCACAGGGCAGCACTGAGAGGACCAGGGCTGGCAGCGTCAAGGAGCAGAGGTGAGTGGCTGGCACCTGTCTGTCTGTCTGTCCCCAAAAACCTGCTGCACAGCCCTGCCTCGATGGGCAGCACAGCCAAAGGCTGGTGGGAGGCAGCTGGGGACCCCCCAGCCCAGGAAGGGACTTGGCAGCCCTGAGGGTGGTCCCCGTTCTGGCTGCACCCAGTGATCTGAATCCATGGGAGACTGGGTGGAAAAAGAGAGAGGGCAGAGCAGCGGCAAGGTGGGAAAGAGACAGGGAGCACCCCCGAGTGGAGCCCTTGGCCTGAGGGGTGCTGGGGAGGGTGTGAAGGGGCTCGGGCAAGGGTGGGTCTGGAGTAGGAGTGAGGAGCACCCCCAGCAGCCCCCACCCTGCCAACACAGGGGGCAGAAACCCTGGCCCCCAGCACCTGCAGGGACTTGTAAGGCACATCTCCAGCAAATAATAACAGTAGTATATAATAATACTAGTAGTAATAATAATACCATTTCCCCTTTCTGAGGTCCTGTGGGAGGCACCAATGCACATGACCCAGGACTGTGCTCAGCCCCCATTGCCAGGGCACCTCCAACCCCCATAAAGCAGAGGGATGTCCAGCACCTTCCTCTGGCACCTGTGCCATCCAGGCACTGCAGGAAGGGCCCGCTGGTGGGGACGAGCGGGATGATGCTTCTGTGGTGCCTCTAAGCAGAGTGGGCAGCTCCAGAGCCCATCGCCCTGCCCGGCTCTCAGCCCCCCAGCCCGGCTGGCTCCTGTTTGCCAGCCAGGGGAGTCTCTGCAAGGCTGAGATCTGCGAGCACGAAGCTGCTGCTGCTGCTGCTGAAGGGCAGCAGGTCCGAGGGTGGCACGGGGGGAGCTCAGACCCCCCACTCCACCTCCAGCACCCCCACCAGGGGTGGGTGCTGGTGTGGAGGCTGCAGAGGGAGCGGTGGGTGTATACGAAGCGGTGTTTGGTGCGGGGTGTTTGGTGGGAGCTGGGGGTGTTCCAGCCGGGGCAGCCGGGCTGCTTTGGGGATGCCCCGGCAGTGGTGGGGAACACGCGCCAGCCGAGGGCTCAGCCGCTGCCCGAGGATGCTCCCCGGTTTACTGACCTGCCCTTCCCTCCCTCTGCTTCCCCCAGATGAGAGCGCCCTACTCGCTGTGCTGCCTCGTCCTGCTGAGCCTGGGCACCTGCATCTCCGCTCCCCGCGAGCGCCGGGAGCCGGCACACCCCGGCGCGGCCGCTCCACTCGGTGCCCGCTGGCAAGCGGCGGAGCCCGGTGCCGGCTGGAGGGCAGGGGCGAAGGGAAGGCGAGGCGAGGAGCTGGATGCTCTGCTGGGCATCGCTCGGGAGCTGCGGGGCTACGGCTCGGCGGGGAGCGGGCGGCGGCCGGGCAGGCGGGGCGGCCCCGACACGCTGCCCGCGGCGGGGGAGAAGCGCAGCGGCACCCTGGGCAACCTGGGCAGCCTGGCCGAGGAGCTGAGCGGCTACAACAGGAGAAAAGGGGGCTTCACCTTCCGCTTCGGGAGGTGAGGGCTCGGACTTGATCCCCCGCCACCTCCTGCGGGTCGCCCCGTCCCGTCCTTCGCTCCCGTCTCACCTGGGTTTGCTCGGACAGAGGGTTATTGGGAGGGGGGTTTGCTGCTGGGATGGCCTTGGGGATGGGGGACGTTTGCTCCGCTTGCAGCCCTGCTCTGGATCTCACGTCTCTGTTCCCAACCGGTGCAATGGAAGAAGAGGAGGATGCCTTGGAAAGAAGCCCCTGCATCCCTTTCCTGATCACACACAGATTTTGCAGGGGCACAAGCAAAGGGCCCGGCACCGGCTCTCCAGTGATGCAGTGCTGGCAGAGAGCAGGGGTGGCACCTGGGGACTGGCAGAGCAGGGGTGGCAGCCGGGGATTGGCAGAGCAGGGGTGGCACCTGGGGACTGGCAGAACAGGGATGGCACCCAGGGACTGGCAGTGCAGGGGTGGCACCCGGGGACAGGCAGCGAGGCTGGCGGGTTAAGGAGGGCTAGCTGTGGTGGTGACAGTCCCCAGGGACTGCCTGTAGCTGCCATCCAGGGCCAGCTGTCAGGGAGGAGAGGGTCCTTCAGAGCTCTCTGCCAAGTTGCTGCTCTCCTGCCTATTAAGGAAAAGTCCCTCCGGCAGCAAATTCTGCTCAGTGTCAAGATGCCACTTACATGAGGCAGTTCCTGCATGCAAAAACCAGGGCAGAGCAGTGGGGTTTGAGAAAGTCTTGTCCTTAGCACTCCCTGGCATGAGCACAGAAACCTGCCCTGGCATCACCAGTCCTGCCACGGCCCCAACACCTCGTTTGCTCTCTGACCCCCAGGGTCAGTCCTCACCAGGCTGAGATGGTGATGACTGACCTGGTGTCCTTGGCACGCCACCCCAAGCACCTGCCTGGCAGCCTGGCCCTTCCCACATCTTTCCTGGCCTCATCCCCACCTATTCCTCCCTGTAGCTACTGAAGAATTCGGGTGCAGAAGGGCTGAAACAAGGACTTCTGCACCTCCCCGGGGCCATTGAGGCTTTCTGAGTGTCTCCCTGCTCTCCAGTCCCCAGCTCTGGGAATCACCAGCCCCAAAAGTTAGCACAGCCACAGTGGTGCAGGACGAGCCCCACTGCCCAGCCACCACCTTCCCCTTCTCTGGGCAGATTTAGCTCTGCCAGCGTCGGCATTTGCTCTGTGCCTGCCAGAGGTGCCGGCAATCAGAGCTCTAACTACCTGCTGCAGGCACTAACAGCAACTTACACACCGAGCGACTGCTGATATTTCATTGCAGGCACAAAAATGAGCCGGGAGATGATTTGCAAGCGCTAAATTGCACCCTCAAAAATCAGAGACCGTGGCAGGACTTGGTTGGGGGAGTAAAAAGATTAAAAAAAAATAAAACCTAAATCGGGCTGCAAAAGGTGCATTGTAATATCCATCAAGCAGACAGACCACTTAATGCAGTGCTGCGTGAGTTGTTCTGGCAGCAGGAGCAGTAACTAAAGGCTGAATGGAGGGAGCTGGAACCCATGGGAAAACATCAACCACGGGGCTCAAGGAGAAGCGATGGAGGTACTGGAGCAGGCTCATCCAGGGAGGGGCCAGACCGACTGGGACTCCAGGTTTGCAGGGACACAGATGATGCCAAGTTTTGGCTCCCACAGGGACACCACCAGCCGCGAAGACGAGGAAGGGCTTTTTCTTCCCCTGCATCCCTGCTGCCAGGACCACCTTGCACCGTGGGGACCACAGCAGCGACCCACGGCACTCAGGGTGGCTGAGCCCACGCAGCCCCTGCCCCACGCAGCCCAAACCCACCTCCATCCCTCTCGATTCTGCCCCACCACAGGCCCTGGTTTGGATGGGGATGCAGTCGCATCACCCAGCGGAGACGGGAGCTTTATCGATGTTTCTATGGCAACTACTCTTTTTTTTTTTCCCTCCCCTTTCTTTTGAGTGTTCAAACCATCAATAAATATGCACTGATCAATTTTACCCTGCACTGGAGTTGGGGGAGGGACAAGAGGGAGAAAGGGGGAAGAGTTTTGGAGCAACTCAGGGTTACTGAGGGCTGGTAAATCCCTGGTTTTGCTGTGATGGATCATTGCAGGGGAAAGTGGCACTGGACGCTGCAGAAAGGGAAAGGAAAACTGCTGGGCAGTGCTGTGGCCACGGGAATGCCTGGGCTCCTGCTCTCAAGTGTGGGAGAGGAACGATAAAAGCACACGTATAATGAGGCCTTGATTGATGTACAATAACCGCTGTGGAACTCAGTGAGAAGTGAAGCACTTACCTAGCAGGTGGGAGAGAGCTGGGCTCAGCCCACACCCCAGGGCTCCTCGATGGGCAGCTTGGTGCCACAGGGGCGATGCCAACCACCTCCACACCCTCTGGCAGGAAAGGGGCTCCTGTCAGGCTGCAACGTGGGGCAGGTGAGTGGCCACGGCACCCCCGAGCTCCCCTCAGTGCACCTTTGGGTGGCTGGTGTGCTGGGGAAGAGGCAGCATTCCAAGCTCTTCATTATTGCTCCTTGGTGATTAACGCTGCAGGGGGGGAGGTAACAGCAAATGGAAAATAACTGCCTGGAATCTGGGAGTGTGACTGGGAGGAAGGAGGGGGGAACATGCAAAGGACGATCCCCAGGGGGATGGAAAGCCCATCCTCACACACTGGACATGTTGGTTCCCATCCAGCTCCCATAGGAATGAGCAGCCCTTCCCAAATCCTCCCTTCCCGGGTGCCTTTGTGGAGCAGCTCCCGAGGGGGCACCCAGACCCCCAACACCTCTGTGAGCTGGAGAGATCGGAACCAACCTGCACTCCAAACCGTAAGGAGCTGGATTCACTGTGGAACAGCTGGCAGAGCAGAGTGTGGATGAGGCTCGACAACATTCCTGGAGCTCCGGAACTGCCAACCACTGTGCCAGCCAACGCACATAGGGATGGCACCAAACAGGCTCTGGGTTCTTCCACACACAGCCAGTGGGCCCAGGCAGCAAGGGCCGACGCAGACACCTGCTGCCAACACCATCACTGCTGGGACCCTCTGTAAACCACCCCGTTATCCTTCCCTGCCCAGGCACAACCCTTGTCCCTGCCCTGGCCCCATCTCTGCTCATCTGCTTCATTCCCATGGACTGCTCCTCACCTTTCCTCCACCCTGAGCAGACCTGCAGCACCACAAACACACACAGCGGGCACAGAGAATTTCATAAACCCGAAGGATCCTCTGCAGAGACAGAGCCTGATTTAATCACGTCCAAGGGACTCATGAGGAGGCTCATGTAACATAACTGGGTCATGCAGCGCCGCGGCTCCAGGAGCACAGGTGGGACCTTTATCAGCAGAATGGATGGCAGGACAAACAGAGCCCTCAACAGGGGGGCGATTGCTGGGAAAATGCTCAGCATGGACTGGTTTGCAGGTCAACTTTCTGCTGAGCTGGATCTACCGTTCAACGCCCGCTGGGCAGCACAGCTCTGAGCCCAGCCTCTACACTGGAATGACTCGCAGGGCTTTCCCTCGCTCACAGCTTTAGGGGCACCAGCTCTGCCAAAACATCATGACTGACCAAAGATTGATTCAGGAGCATCATTCCCAGCAGCCCACCCAGGCCAGGACTCACCCTCAGACCAGGAGTGGGTTGTGCTCTGCTGCCAGCCCACTTTTAGATGCACAGGTGATGACAGGAACTCTCTCCTCAGAGGTGACACTGTGCTGAGGTTCATTTTTCTCTCTTTTCCATCATGGAAGGATGAACGCCAGCCAAGGAAGAGGCTGTGAGTTGTCCCTGACCATCCCAGGGGACAGACACACCTGAAAGCACTGCTGACCCAGCAGCACCTCCACAAGCCAGGCTGCCACACCAGCCTGTCTGTAATAACATGGGATTTTTAGGAAAAGAGACCCTAAAACACTGACCACATTTTACATCTCATGACAAGCAACTTCTCAACAAAAGGCAAGATGACATTAAAGGCAAACTTAAAAGAGTGAACATTGTAATTTCAAGGACAGGAAAACCAAAACAAAACCACAAACACAGCTATTTTTCCCCCACAGCACTCTCACTTTCAAGCTCAATAGCCTTGAAAATTGGAGCAATCAAACTGTTAAATGCATCGATCTGTTAAACCAACTCCTACTGTACTCAGCTAAATTTAGCCTTTAATCCCCTCTCTTTCCCTCCCAGCACCACAGATCTTGGGGCTTTCCCCAGCCAGGTCAACCGGCCTCTGCCTTCCCACGACACCATGGACTGGTCCCTAAGCCAGTGGAGAAGGAGATCACCAGGAGTGGTTGTATTTAGGGGAAGGTTAAGCTTCTTCATCTTCCCTCAGCCCACAACTATTCACCCTATGCAAGTCTTTGAAGAGCATCCTGGACATGGACCTTGCCATGGTCTTGGTCACAGTCCCACCCAGAACCTTCCAGATTTGCTGGAAAGGTTGAAGGGAAACAGAAGATAAAAATGGGCAACCAGAAATGAAGGAGAGAACCGTATGGGGAGAGAAACTCACCGCTCATTGCACAACACAGGAGAAGGAAAACACAAAAGCAGCTGAATTACAGATTACAAACCATTAACAGGAAGAAAAGTTTAGTCAAATCTGATTTAAATCTTTGAAGACAACAGTGAAGTCTTTGATTCAAAAGAGGTGATGACACAGTCTTCATTCTGTGTATCTCTTTTCTCTGCTGACTTCCCACAGCCAGATCAAAAGAACATGGAAAGGAGCTGCTGCCTGGCTCCAAATAACCCTGTGTGGAAAGGACCCTGGTGAAACCCCTGTTTTCAGATGCGGAATCTAAGGGGAGATAACTGGGTTGGAAAAGCCTTGCTAACAGACAAACACAGGTTTTCCTCAACATGGATTTATTTTTAAATATACTACACAAGAGAGACAGGAATAAAAAATAAATCAAAAAAAAAAAAAAAAAGACAAATAGAGAAGGAAGAATTGAAAGTCATGTACAGAAACAATCTGTACTGGACTAAATTAAAGGGGAAATGACCCCCTTAAGTATCACAGAGATGAAGGACAGAGCTATTTACACACTGTAAAAAAGACAAGTCTACAAAAGTGTGTAATAACAAGATACAAATGTATAATATAGTGGCACAATATGTTATCAAAGTAAAAACAGTACCTCCAGGAAAGAGACAGTCCAAGGGTTGTTTTTTTTCTCTTTTCTTACATTTTTAAAGGCAGCCTGTGGCAGAAGTGTGTATTTTCTTTTGAACATTTGTCACGTGTTAAGTCATGGCTGTTTGTGAGGGCGAGAAGTGGTGTGAACACACACAAGTGAACTACTAGAAATCATATACAAAACAAACAGTTCCAAAGAGAACAGCATAAAATACAGTTGAAGGCAATTAGTGTTTAAGATACACAAGAGGGGGTCACAAGAGTTACAGGGGAACAGGACATGAAAAATGTGGGTTTCTCATGTTTGGAACTGTTAAGAGGAGTTAAATTGCACTGTTAATAGCCCTAAACCTTGTTCTTTCACTATTGTCACAAGTCACAGTTAGTTCCCAGTCGCGCTGCATTAGTTGGGAAGGTCACAGGACTTTGGAAAGGAAGGCCAGGAGTCCTGCTGTCAGCATTTTGTGGGAGATGCACCCAAGAGAGGTGTCTGCAGTCTTCACAGATCCCTGTTTGATGCTGGATGGAACCACACCACCACGAAGGCAATAATGGTTTTAACCCCGGGGTACTGGTGTTGGAGCTCTTCCCAGGGAGCTCCAGTGGCACAGAAAGGCAGGCACTACAGACACTCAAAGCTCAGGAGGGCAGAGGCCAGGCCCCATCTCCACTCACAGAACAAAAAACTGGCAATTCAACGGGACACACAGCAGTTCTCACCCACTGCAACATGCAGGCTCAGCCAAAAGGGCTGCTGGAGGCACAGCGGTGTGTCAGAGCTCATCCCAAGCCATCACTGCCACCCTCCTGGCTTTCAGGGAGCATTGCCTTGCCCAGCACCAGCTCCCTGAGCTCTGCAACCCCCCACCCCAAACACCAGCCCAAATAATGCCAGATATCACCTTCTCCAGCCCTGATTCACTACTGGAGGAGATCCACAAACAGGCTCTTGGGCTGCTGCATCAGTGGGTGCTGCCTCCAACATTGTGAACCCAACAATTAATTTGAGATCAACAACATTGAGAAGGTACTGAAAACACAGAAACGAAGGGCAGGTGGTGGAATCATAGGAAGAATTTGGGCAATCATCACTCGTAGCATTCTGCCATTCAAAAAGACATTAATTATTTTTCCCCCTTCCCTCCCAAGCGCCAAATCTGTTTCATTAGTGTCAGGTAAATGTCAGGCTCGGGCCAGGGCCATGTGCTGCAACTCTCCCAAGAAACACAGTGAGCCTATTGCTATCCAAACACTCAACCTCGTGTACAGGGGGGCAGAGAGACAAGGGACAAAAATGCAGTACAAAGTCCTCCTGAGGAGGATGGTATCTCAGTGTCCATCAGTCTGGATTCAGTCTTAATGGTCCGTCCAGAACAATAAAATATTAATAAAAAGGCATGGTGTGATGTCAGCATTTAGACTCGTAGTCCACAAGGCAAGAACTCCACAGATAAGACGATTACGAGTATATGAAACACAGGGCATCTGAGTTCAGAGGGTGGAAAGTCCTCCTGAACACAGCCCCGCCCTTTGGAGCTGGGGCGTCCATTCACAGTCTGTGTCCTTGGCACAGCCCCAGCCTTTGTCAGTCCACACCTCATTCTCTCCACAGTTGGCTTTGGCCCATTGTGATGGATTTGATGTGTTTGTTTCTAACCTGGTTTCTGCTACCTCTGAACAATGTCGCTGATTTCTTTCACTGAACTGAGAAGTTTGCTAAAGTCCTGGGTGGCCGCGGGGCCGCTGCTGGCCGTGGCTGGGCAGATCTGCAGCTCCCGCAGGTTATTCTCCAGCTTATTGATGGCCTCCCGAAAGGCAAATTTGTTCCTCATCTGCTGAATGGAATCCACGTAGCTCACACAGAAGGTGTAGAGGTTTTTGCCAGCCTCCAAGACAGCGCTGTGGCTTACCATTTGTTCAGAGTTCTTGCTGATGGCCACCCGTAGAGCCTCGGTGCTGTCCAGCACCATCCCTTTGGTGATGGTGCCACTGGCAATTCTCTCCGGGGGCTGCCGGGTCTTCCGCAGAGAGACCCTGGTGGATATGAGAGGGATGAAGGCTGTGGATGATGCCTGGTCCCCACCTGGGGCAGAGGGTATGGATGAGGAAGAGGCAGCTGGGGTTGCTGTGCTCAGCAGCAGCTTTGTGGAGGACTGTGGCTTTGGTACAGAGGGGATCCCCAGCTTTTTCACACCTTCCCCTGACTGGTTTGGCTTGACAGCATCACTGCCTGCAGCCTCTCCAACCTGAGTCAACTGTTTGGATTTCGGCCCAGACACCAAATCTGCGGCTGCTGCTTCATGGCTGGGACTGTGAGAAACCTTCCCAGGCTTGGCGATGGAGGAAGAGGAGAGTGGAAGCGGAGGGGCTGGTTTCAGCTTTGATAACTTCCCTTTGTCCTTCCCTGCTGACTCGGAGGTCTGCTTGAGCCTCCTCAGTCGTGGCTCCTCAGAGGAAGCCTTGCTGGCCCCCACGAAGCCAGCAGGGTTGGGTTTGGCAGCAGAACCTTGGTCCATGGTCACAGTGGTACCTAAGGCACTGGATTTGACTCCATCCTCCTTGTGGAGCACACTGGAAGGAGGGGCAGCAGGTTGCCTACGGCCAAGTTTTGGTGTCAGGGTGGGAGGGCTGGACCCAGGGCTCGACTCTGCATCTTTGAACACATCATCAGTGGTCTCTTCATTTTTCTTAAGCAGCCGTGGAGGAGGGGTCACTGTTCCCCTGACAGCAATGTCAGTCTTGGCTTCATTTGCCCGCTTCCGAGGCAGTGCTGGCTTCTCACTTTTGTGCCCCCCAAAAGTGGAGGAATCAAACTGGCGTCCCGTGGACTGCAGATCTCGAGGCAGAGTCACAGACTTCCACTCTGTGTCCTTCGCTCCATGGGGCACACAGGAGGCTGAGCAGGACCTCAGGAAGCGCTTGCTGGAGTTGGAATTATTCTCCTCCTCCCCGGCCACCCCTCGACTGCTGCTCATCGTGCTGGACTTCTTCCGTAAATGGGGAGACAGGAACCCAGAGTTCCCAGCGACAACTCCGTTGGTGACACCAGCTCCATTACTTGGGCTCTGAAACTTGGAGGGGTCAGCTGTGTCCGTAAGGGGTGCAATGAAAGCCCCACTGCCTGCATCCCTGATCTCCTCCTCCAAGCCCACCCGGCGGTCGGAGTGTCCATCCATCTCTCTGAAGGAACTGCTCCGTTTTGGAGGAGTAGGAGCAGTCTTCTTCTTCTTCTTGATCAGCGCACTGAAGAGGTTGTGCTTTTTGTCCTTTGGAAGCAGTCTCTCGTCTTCATTCAAACCACTCTCTAGGGTCACCCGCTCCTTCCGTGGGAGCAAGGGAGAAATAGCAGGTTCGTGGTCGAGAGGGTCTGCAGTGGAAAAGAAAAGAGTCTTCTGAGTGCTGTTCCAAGACCCCCAAAAAATTGATGGAAGGGCAGCAAAGTTGGGGCGCTGCCAAGATGCCCTTGGCAGGTATTTTTCAGCCCCAATATCCCTAGGGCTCTAGGGTCTTTTACTCTATCAACCCTAACCATGACCCTACCCTTAGCCCTAGACCTACCCCGACTAACCTGATGATATAGCAGCAAAGATGGGGCCCTGACATCATGTCTTGGCATGTATTTTCCAGTCCCAATATTCCTTGCGACTGACAGCCTTTTACTCCCTCAACACTAACCCTAACCCTAAACCTAACCTTAGCCCTAACCCTCAACACTAATCCTAAGCCTTACCCTAACCCTAACATCATTTTGTACCTTTGCCAATGTCTCATCACTATAGGTGGCCCCGACTAAATCGATGAAAGGGCAGCAAAGTTGGGGCCCTGCCATGATGCGCTTGGCATGTATTTTCCAGCCCCAATATCCCTACGGCTCTAGGGTTTTTCACTCTCTCATCCCCAACCCTAACCCTAACTCTAAACCTAACCTTAACCCTAAACCTACCACCAAACTTAACCCTAAGCCTAACGCCAATTAGATTGATGAAAGAGCAGCAAAGTTGGGGCCTTGCCATGATGCTCTTGGCATGTATTTTCCAGCCCCAATATCCCTAGGGCTCTACAGTCTTTCACTCTCTCATCCCCAACCCTAACCCTAACTCTAA
>VWZG01000651.1:0-14805 GCA_013396735.1 Grallaria varia | reverse complement strand
CATTATTATATAATTTATAATAATATTATAATTCTGAATACCTGGGGAAAGGGCCCACTTTGATAGAACTAGGTTAACCAATCTAAAACTCAGCTTCTATTGTCTGAAAAACAAAACAAAACCAAGTATTAAATATAGTAACAGAAAGCAAAATCAGGGCATTACAAGAAATACAGAAAACTAAAAGCTGGGAAATTAGTTCTGTTACTAAGTGATAAAGCAAGCTACTTCACTACCAGAAAGCACTGCTAAATCCTTGTGATTGTTTTCCCCAGCTTTTTATTAATCTTGCTGGATATTTAAAAGTAGAGAAATAACATTTTTTTCTACTTGGCTACTGGTTGCTTGGTAACGGACTTAAAGCCTATTGAACTTCTTGAAGAGGGTCCCAATGTCTACTGTGAGATTTTAGTCTGAGTCTCATTTTTTGGTTTCCTTTGGTCAAAAGCTCTTTAAATGCCTTTCGACTCATTTAAAAACACAATCTGTCAGGGTGTTGCATGCACATTCAGGAGTTTAGTTTGCATGTCAAGGTTCATAGAGGTTTATGACAGCACTAGCAGAATTTCTGATCTTGCTTACATGACAAAGTATGTTCAAGCAGCTGATACTCAAAATGAAGGTGTTTAACTAAGATTGTAAACTGTTAGGCTGGATCACAGTTCTGCCCTGGTTACCAGCTCGAGTGTGAATACAGCACTGGAGTTGCCCAAAGGGTAGTACATCACAGACCTGAGTTTCTCAAGTCATATTAAGCAGTTAAGGAACTTTTTCTTGCTTTTCAGATTGGAACCTAGTAAGGAAAAGCTATTTAAAACGTAATGTAGACTGTAAGCATTTTGAGTCTCTCGGTTTTTGACACTTCTCATCAGTTTGCATAATGTTAAAATAAGTATCCTTCAACTCACAAGAAGAAAGAATACGTTAGTGAAAAAGATATCCTCTGCAATCTCTCTCTCTCTCCTTTCATATTTTTTTCAGATAGAATTTGTTTTCCCTAGCAGAAAATGGCAACATAACACCACTACAAATTGTTGGGACATGTAAGGTTAGCTTTTTAATTTCCTGTGGAACTTTAAAAGTCCTGTTTAATTTTATGCATTGCATAACCTGTTTTAATTGTTTACTATGGTGTCGTTGTAACTCATGTTAATGGAGGCTGAGTAATTTACTTCATGTGAATCTCACATTTTATCCAGTGCATGTAAGCATAAACATTTTTTGAAATAGTGGGACTTGTTTTTCATGATGTCAGCTTACCTGGTAACACTCTCTGGATTTATAAACAAATGATTTTTCTACTACCATTGTGGTAAAGGAGCTTTGTTTGCAACGCTTGCATCCTTTTTAGCATTAAGAAAGATGAACAATATTTATGGACCTTAATTAAACTGAACAGACACAAGCAGTCACTTTGATGAATTGAACATGCTATGTGCTCATTACTGGTCACCTGAATAAAACTTTGAAGAGAGAATTGCAGTTTAACAGCACTTCAGTACCACTCACTGGTATCCAGTGACGGGACACTTGCCCTCAGTAATTACTTGAACAGCACATCAGCCCTTTTTATCCGTGTCCCCAAGTCACAAATGAATGGTGATCTTTTATTTGCAAAATAGTTGCTGCTCCTTGCTCTAAAAAATTAAATTCCATGCTAGTCTCTTGGGTTTTAGTAATATTAAAATGAAATAATTTATATTAAACTTAGCTATCACCTTAAACTTTAAATGTGATAAATGTGATTTATTTACTAGAGGGCAAGTTGCATTTTCTTTAGGAGTAGAGTAAACCTAAATGACATGGAATCCTTTAAACTGTACCTGTGTGGTAAAGTGAAATCTAATAAAAGTCTCATGTTTACATATCAGCAGAGGAGAACATCAGTGTGGTGGATTGACCTTGACTGGTTGCCAAGTCCCCTCCAAGATACTCTATCACTCTCCTACTTAACAGGACAGAGGAGAAAATATGGCAAAACGCTTGTGAGTTGAGATAAAAACAGGGAGATAAATTACCGGTTACCATCATGGGCAAAAGAGACTTAACTTGGGGAAATTAATTTATTGCCTACATAGTAGGGTAGTGAGAAATAAGAACAAAACTAAAAAGACCTTACTACATCCTTTCTTTCTTTCCAGACTCAAATTCACTCCTGGCGTTTCTATATCATCCCCCCAAGCAGTGCAGGGGTATGGAGAATGGGAGTTGGGGTTAGTTCATACTATTTTATCTTTGCCAGTTTTTCCCCATCATGCTCTTTTCCTTCATCAGTGTATGTTCCCTTTCATGCAATACAGTCTTTCATGACCTATGAAGTGGGTCATTCTTACATACAGCAGTTCTCCAAGAACTGCACCAGCATGGGTCCTTCCCACATGGTGCAATCCTTCAGGAACAGACTATTCCAGGGAGGGTTCGNATGACCAGCTGCTGCATCCTTGGCCTTCGGTAGGCTCAACATGCTTAGTGGGCATTCCCATGGGAGGCAACGTTGTCCTCAGTGCCAGCACATACCTGCCTGGAGCAGGACCTCTCTGCTTTTTTATGCACTTGGTCTGTGACGTCCACCTGGGTGTATGTGGCCAGCACACACCTCGAGAGAGACCTGCAGTCCCTCCCCACTCCGTCATTATGTAACTGGAAATCCCCCTTGGCCTGCAGTGTATATCGAAGGTCTCCCTTTTTGAGTCAGTGGTCATTACTTCATCATCCTCTTCTTCTTTTTCTCCTTGACTCGTCATTCATTGACTGGCTGTCAGCAAGCAGCCAGGCAGCAAAACAGTTTCAGTGCACAGAAGATGCTTCTCCTTCAAGACCAAAGTCCCAGTCATAAGTTCTTGTTTTCCATAACTTGCCGAGAAAAGAACTGATTCTCACAGGCATCAAAGCCAGATATGGATCAAAATAATAGCATCTCATCCTGCCCAAATACATAGGCTCTTCCAGTATGGCTTCCCCATAAGGTCACAGGTTTTGTCAGAAAACCTGCTTCTTTGTGGTTTCATCTCCAAACAGCCTTGGACAAAGATGTGACTTTCTTAGAACAATGACTGCCTAAAATACAGTCTGGTATTTGGCCAGTTACTTTTCAGAAGAGAACGTGACACATTTGAGTTTCATCACATCATTTTCCCATTTTCTTCAGGGAGTTTGGTCTTCAGTTACCTGCTGTGAAAGTCAAAAGATGCATTGAAGGATTAGTTTGTCCCAGGAATACAAATGAAGTTCATTGATTTCTAGGAGTGACTCACTGGGAATTCTGACGCAACAAATGAGAGTTTTAGAGTATGATATCCCCAGCCTTTCATGGCAGTAATCGTCATTCTCATCTAGTTTGCCATCATTACTGCATGAGTAAAATTGCTAGATTCTCTTTACTTAACACTCTTTCTTTAAGATTGACAACAACCATGTATTGGAAAAGAAGGTTTCTGACAGGTAGTGTAAATTTTTCATAGATACAGCTAAGGAGAGATTTCACCAGAGAAAATACTTAGTCATACTCTTTTGATAGGAAATCTAAGTGGATGGCACATGTAAAGGCATGCCAGGATTCATTTTTATGTGGAGAAAAACATGTTTCAAGTTCAACTGAAAGTTAAAACAGTTGTTAGGACTTGAAGGTTATAGAGCTTAAAAAATTCAGACTTTATCAGAATAAGCCCAGGGTACTTCGTGCATCCTGCTGTTCTACTGAAGGTGCATTCTGTTGGACCAACCCTCTGGAAACACAGTAAGTCGGATGCTTCTCTGAACCCCTTTGCTATTTCTAAATAGCACTGATAAATTGACTTAAGTTACACATTTGCTGAAGTGCTGTAACGTGTCCGAAATTAGAGACCTCTGTTTTCAGTATGTTCAGATGCCTCCTGGCAAACAGACAGTGCTCAGGCTTTCCCTTCCTTCTTGACAGCAAATCTGTTCACTAATCCTGTGAATTTCACAGGGAATTGGTGTTGTCCTGGAGCTGTTCTAGGTGCTAAACCTTGCTTCTTTGGCTACTTTGGCCTGCCTGTTATTAATCTACCAGTTTTAAGTTCTGATTATTACTGTCAACAGGGAAGTGACTTGGGAAATACAGGGAAACAGGATTTAAATGTAGAATAAAAAACGCCTGCTACCTCTTTCCCAGCCATTGCTGAGCAATCTGTGTATGAAGTGTTCAATTCCTGAGTTAAGACCTGCTTATTTTTACTAAATGTTTGATGTTGCTGTAAAAGGTGAACAAACTAGTCCTATCTGGCACAAACATCTGTTTCCTTTTCTCTTAGGGCTGGAGAGTCAGCTCCTTACAGCAACGGTGTTGCCTTCATGCTTTACTGGGTGGTTAGTCCTGTAAGTTTCTTTGAGTGCCCCAAATAATACTGAAATCCATGGAAAAAGGAGCTTTATAAGCTAGGGAGAGATAGAAGGGAGAACTCAGGAGAAGAATAAATGTCAAAAGGAGGCAAATATTTATCTTGGATGAGAGTAATCAATAATTCTGACAGGAATCTTTTCAGGGATGCAAAAATAAAGGTGTTGGTTTCACAGTGGAAATCACAAAATTGAACAATTACATGCAAACTTAGAAATATGCATATCATCTTTATTACAACATAGGAAGTGTGCACTGTTTATTGTGTGTGGTTTTGCAGTGATCTTCGTTTCTAGAATAGTAGTGGAAGAGCAAACGCAAAGCTTTCTCTAGGTTTCATAGAGAGTGGTGGCAAATGTGGACCTCCATGAAAGGTAATAAAAATGTCAGCTTCCTGTGAGAAAAGAAAGGTGGATGATTACTATTCCAGGGGCAGTCTGCATTCAGCTGATGTGCTTTTCCTCAGGATTCCACAAGGGAAGTGGAAGTTCATTGTGTGAGCGGATGTGGGAACAAAAGGTGGTAAAAGGTGATTAACTGAAGTGATCACGCTCTGCCTAAATTAGGTGAGGCATGGGAAAAGATGTTGAAAAAAGTAGAGTAGAGGAACACAATTGCTATAGAGCAAAAACCAGTCCATTCAAAAAACACACTAAGGAAAAGCATATAGAACACTGACATGTGGTGATAATCAGTGGACTGGTAACATTGAAAAGGCCTGCAAAAGACATGGAGAAAGTAACACTGCTTTGAAAATACCTGCAATAGAGGAAAGTAAGAGGTTCTGCATCTGGTGTTTTCAAATGTGGTTTGTTGGTTTGTTTTGGTTTTTTTTTTTCCTCCAGGTGCCTAACCTAGCTTTCTCCCATTATTTCTTTTTTTTTTTTAGATGTTCCAGATATAGAAAAGGGGCAACCAAACAGTTCAGCTATTCATCAATAAGGCACAGTTGACAAATACACTTATTTAAAAAAAAAATAAAAACTAGCATATTTTTAACCTGTCATTACACTGTAAATGTAGCATTCTAGATACAGGCTGCATGTTTGCTGTGGTTCACTTCCACTGCCTTTATTTTAAATATTTTACTTCTTTAGCTTGTCATCTTCCTGCTACATTTCTCATTCAAGACATTAGCATTGTATTCACTGGTAATCCAGTGAGTTACTGATCCTAAATTCCATATACAGGTGGATTTTCCAAGATGTTACGCATATACTTCAGGAACTACCTGTCTGCCTATTGCTTTTATGAAATATTGCCATTAAATCTTTCATTACAGAATTATAGTGAATGTTTAAAGCACAAGTTTTTGATATTCTATATATTTTCTTTTTTCTTTCAGCAGAAAAACTATTTGTAGAGAGTCAAACAACAGTATGACGGCATTCCTAATTTAATGAGAAATTGTTTGTAACCTATCTTAAAAAGCCTAATTTGAAAACTCCTTGCAATTTTTTCGTTGTTGTTGTCAAGGATTTCTACTGAAACGCATACTTGGGCATGCCACTCCTGTAATGCTAACATGGCCGAAATTCATCTTGTGAATTTCACCTGGTGAAAATCATTTGAACATGCTGGTGGCTCTTTGTGGATTTGTTAGACACAAAAAATAAAATTATTGTTTAACCTTTGCAGAAATAGGAAGGTGGGGCATTTTGGTTAAACAACTGTTCTTGCAAGGATTGGCAAAATACCAAGAGTATAAGTATCATTCAGGTGGGGTCTGTATCCCATTAAGATGTTTAGGGTTGTTGGGTGATTTATATTTTCATTTTTAGCATTTCTTTGATAGAAAAAGTGAGTCAGGCCTGAATGTAATATTTAAGTAAGTCCTTCTCATTATGTCCGCTTCCCTTTGGTTACTCTCCGTTTTATAAAATGCTCCCAGATCTCTAGAAGCAGTTAACACATCTCCATCTGACTTTATATGTCACGGTGCTCCAAAGTTCTACTGAATATTTAACCAGTCTTATAAAAAATTGCATGCAAGTAGATTATGGTTAAAGATCTTTAAGCTACAGTGTATCTTGTGGTATGTTCTACGCCATAGCTTCATGGTCACTTGCAAGAACTATGATGTTGAAGAAGAAGGTACAAGAAGTTTGAGTGCGTCTTTTTCTTACCTCATTTTTAGATGCTAATAGAAGAATATAGGAATCCTGAAACATCAGCTGTCTGTGAATAATTTTCTAGTTGTTCAGCTTTTCAAAATCCGTTACAGAGAACACACAGTGGTCTAACAGTAAACTCTTACATATGCTTCTCATTAAGAAAAAAATACACAGATCCACCTTCTGACTATAAAGGCTACGGTGTGTACCTCCTTACACAGTCAAGTTAAAAAAAAATCCAAATCCTCCATTATTCAATAAAAATTCTAAAGCAGAAGCAATAAGGGCTAATTGCAAACTATCATACTAGTGCTGGCAAGTCCTTCCAGCTGACAGTTTTGTTTCTGTAAAGCTCTAATCTGCTATTAGTGTGTTAGCAATCCTTCCTGCTGGTTTTCAGATTATGCTAATTATTTCCAGTAGATGAATGCTCTACCACTGCATTGTGTTTCCAAAATTTGTTTTGGATAGATTTTTATTTTGTTTACAGCAGTAGCACAGCTATTCTGATACTGGTGAAGAAGAGTTGTGTGAGTTTTGAAACTGGCTTTAATTACACCAAGGCTCCAGACAGGCTGAAGCACGATTCCTGCCCTGCTCCTGCTCATACATTTCGTGCTGCTAATAAGCTTGCCTTTCTGAGGTGCTTTCTTGTGGCCCTGGGGTCCCAGGAAGGTGCCCTCCTGGTTTATCCATAAAACTCTCTCTGAAACACATTTGTGACATGCATCTCAGCAGTCTGGTAAAATTATGCATAATGAATACCTGTGCATTGGCAAGCATGTGTGACTTTAAGTACTAATGTGAACTTTTTGGGTGTTTTGTTTGCCAAACTCCTCCCCTCCAGTATTATTATTCTTAAGATTTTATGTAAAAAAGATTTCCTTTCAAACAGAGTTGGTTTAATTCTTACAGTGCTTCAGTTGTTTGTCTAATGCCCTAAAGTAAGTGAGGTGTTTTAAAAAAAGAGTTTGAGTCTCTTTTTATGGGCAGGTTTCTGTGTGCATTTAGGGGAAATAAGTGATACTGAGAATGACCTGCAGTTCCTCTCAATTCTTGGCTAGATTTGATGCTTCTTCATGAAAAGTAATCTTGTCTGATTCAAACATCTGAAAATGAAAGTACCAGTAGGGTAGCATGAAGATAATGAGAGTTTTTCCTTTCTGGTTCAGATTTTTCTGACATAAGCTGACGGTGACAATACATTAGCTCACTGGAAGAGAAATATTCTTCGAGTTCCTTCAGCTCTGTCATAGCCCTCTTCAGCCTTTTGCTGTCCAAACTGAAGAACTACTCAGACCTTTCAATCTCTGCTTGTAAGGCAGCCAATCCACCTGCTGGATCATTTTAGCTCATTTTCTTTTTATGTTCTCTTAATTCTCCTACTTTCCTACTTTGAAATACAAAGACTGGAATGACATACAGCACTCAGGATATGAGTGCATCAATGTTTGTTACACGAATAAACAGATTACCTTGTGACCTTCTTGATGAATCCAAACTTTTCCTTGGATTCTCCAGTACCCTTGTACTCTGAGCTGATACTTTCAGAGAACTTTCAAGGCTGATCCTGATATCTTGTTCCTGAGTTAAGATGCCAGTTTGTGTTGCTCCTCCTAACCTTGGCCTTACACCTACCTCATCCCTTCTAGAGGTCTTTGTCATGGGCGCAGCATTTGATGACCTTTAAAGAGCTCAGTGTGACCTGCAGCTTGGAGATTTCACAGCTGCTTCCCCTTCCAGGTCACTGAGCTGTAGCCAACACCAACTCGTGAGGGAAGGACCCTGCTCTTGTCATTTTTCTGTCCTGAAAATCACACCTGAACACTACCACTTGTTTCCTCTGTTATAACTGTCTCCTTGTTGCTAAAATGCTCTTCCAATCCCACAACAATGAAATTTCTTCATAAGATTTCATGTAGAACCTTGTCATAGGCCATTTGAAAACCCAGATCAGAATTTGCTCACGGGGTTATGATATCCTTCTGCAATTCCAACAGGTTGACAAAGCAGAATTTCCCCTTACAAAAGTCACACTGATGCCTCCCAAACAAAATTGTGTTCATCTGTGTGTGTATTAAGTAATCTTTTCTTTCCCCATTTCCCGTCTCTTTTTCTTTTTCCTTTTCGTTTTTCCTTTTACATTTTCCTTTTTGTTTTTATTTTTGTTTTTCTTTTTCCTTTTCCAGTTTCTTCTTCTCTTCCTGTTTCTTTTCTGACAGGTTGCCATCTTCCCATGGATGGGAGCAGTCAGTCTGACAGGTCTGTGGCCTGCAAGGTTTATGTTTGAACCCTTTTTATAGATGGGAGCTATAACAGCATAATGGCCACTGGCATGGTTGCTGTTTATAATGTAGATTGCATACATTGGCCAGCAGTTCTGTAATTTTACATTTGAGTGCTGAAGGAGCTCTCCAAATTTGTCTCAAAGAAATAGGAAAGCTTGCTTTTTCTTAAATGTAGTATAAAATTCTTTAATCATTTTGTGATTTGCTACAGAGAAAGGAAGGAGTCATTGTATTTCACAACTTGCCATATTGTTTTGTTAATCATTTATCTAGTTACTTTTAAATAAAATTCCCACAAAGTCCAAAAACCTCCTTCAAATTATGGTTGTTTTTTTAAATTTTGGTATGAGTGTTTGGACTTACTTGATTTGCAAAGCAACTTAAACAGGGCCACAAATAAAAAAATAACAAATAATTGAAACTAAGCTATTATTATTTTTATTATTGTTGTTTTTATTATTATGGTATTATTAGTGTTATTATTATTTTCATATAACACTCAGTAGAATTATAATTCATAGTGTAGTTGAATATTTTGGAAACTTTACAGACAATAAATTGACATGTGAAATTCACAAGTGAGATAAGTATTTCTTTTTTTGGATGGAGTGCACAAAAAATCTCTGGCAGAACAAGTGTGTCAACACTCAGCTGTGTGCTTCATTGTTAAAGATTTCTTCCTTGGATAAATAATGTTTTTGGAATTTATTACATTTTTCTAAGAAAAAAATTTGTTTCAAACGTAGTCATGTAGGAGGTTCAAGAAGACTAGATTCACATATATTAAAATTCAGTTTTAGGATAAAATGCTTTGTTTCATGGAGGTTAAGTCCTCCTTTGAAGAACAAGCTACTGTAGATACTTCCCTTTTTGCACAACTCAGGAAGGATCTTTTTAACCAGCAGATTCTTTTTCACTGTAGTGCTCCTAAACTGTGTTTCAGAGGGCTCTGGAAACCTTCATGGATGAAAGAATAGCATGAATCTCTAGAAATTTTGAGATAGGAGCAAGATGTTGATGACTGTGAGAAAATGACCTATGGAGAGACTTCAGGGTTTGTAGTGGGTCTCCAATGCCTTTCTTCCACCTTTTCATAGGTTAGAGTGCACCACACATCCCCTTGCTTACACTCATGCATACACGCATGATCTACCCTAAACACATATAGCTGTTTCCTAGTTGGGAAAGTCCATTTGTGCATCAAGTAGGTCACTGTAGCTTATGCCTTGAACATTCTCTTCAGCTTTAAAATCGCAGATTTGTGTCCACTGTAGGAGATAGAGAGAATAAAGAATGCTAGCTAGGTCTGACAGGTAACTAAAGGATCTTAGTTGACCACAGAAATTTGAAAAGATTATGTAGAGGTTGAAGGATCCCTGTCCTCAGTATGTGAGCCAGCACTTATTTGCACTGTTAGTCTGAGGGAAAAAAAAGTAATCTCTCTTGTTGGTTTTCACAGGCTCTTTTTCATCCTTGGATAAATGAATGCGAATTTTTAATCTTTCCCTTTGAGGTAACATGAATCTCTATTTATTTCTGACCTTGCAGCTGCTTAGGTACTTGCCCTCTGCGAATTCATGCTCTGGAGTGATCCTTGTATTCATTAGCTCATCTGCTACAGCTTCCTCACTGTAGCTAGAGATGCCTCCCACCAGGATATTATAGTCAGGATACTTTTAGGCCACCAACAGAATGGAGAGTTGCCAAAATAAATGTTTTCCATAAAGATTTCACACTCATGTCTAATGACATAGAAATTTTTTCTAACTGTTCTTTTAGAGCTTAGATTTTCTTCAAGGTTTGTAATGAAAATATTTCATGACCTGTTGACATATTCATATGGTGATTTTCAAAAGAGAGATTTCATTTACAAAATGGTCTTGGCAACGAGCTGGAATATCTGGAAGTTGAACAGGACTGTTGACAGGAAAAATTAGGACTGAATCATAACTGATATTAGCTTTGCAGCTGAGCCATTTTTAAAACTGACCAATAGGACTTGCTCTGATGTTTTTGAGTTCAAGAGTGAGATGGATAATCAACGCATACTCACAATGGTGATTGTGGTTGTGGAGATAGTTACATGAATGGCAGGTTTTGACTGAATTGACTAGCTCTTCTGTGGCTGTACACACTACAAGAACGGCACAAAGGAAATGCTGGCCTTTTAAGAAAAAAATTAGGGTGAGAAAACCTCTTTCATTTCCATTAAATAAGTAAAATCTTTATGTTCCCTTATTCCATATGTTTTTATCTTACATTTATTTTCTTAACAAAATTGAGCAATTACAAGTTTTGTCTTATTGTCCAGACTCCCAAATTCATCTAGAGTTGGCAACTCATTTCTGTGGGTTCTGAAGCTTGCAAATACCCTAGTAATTCCTCATAGTATTCAAGAAATTAGCACAATGGTTAATGTACAATTGAACTGTAAATTCAATTCTGTTGGAGGATCATGGGTTTTTTTGATGCAAAATACCTTACAGACTCTGAGGCATTAATTATATTTGCAGTCATTCAATATCATTTAAGTGCAACTGTCGTCTTTTAAGAGGCACATCGTTCACTGAAAGAGTTTGAATAATGTTCTTTCTAATGATGGAAACGATAGTTCAGCCTTTTAACAGTATCACTCTCAGGGAGATGATGTATATTGCATGCAAGCAGCTACAAAGAGAAACTTGGGAATCCAGTGATGAATGTGATGTTAATCACTGCAGTGATTACTTTTTTATATTAAAGTATTCCACAAAAGTGTGATAAGCTTACACTGCAATGTAAATTTGAAAACACAGATGACTTTTAGATGACAATTTGGACAAAAATGTTGATCCAATGCAGTATAATTTTGTTTGGTTTAAAATTTAATATAGCTTTAAATTGGTTTTACTGAGCCAGTGAAAAATGGAATAAAGAGTCATATCTGTGTCAAACAGGGAATTTAAAAATTGTATCTAATATAACTGTGAGATTTCTAGGCCTAAAATCTAAATACTTTCTTCAGATAATATAATGACACTTTGATACTACTGTCAAGGTAATTGAGGATGTCTGTAAAACAGACTTGACAGAAATGGTAGNGTTGCCTTGGTGTCTCAGGCGAAAAATGGCAGTAAGTCCAAAGTCCAAAGCAGTGAAGATTAGATTGTATATCCCAGTGGAGCCCTGAGCCCAACGGGCTAAGAGCAGGAAAAGCTAGAACTCGCAGCAGAAAGAGCAGCCTCTGTCCGCGGGTTCCGTCTCCTTCGACTCCGCCGAAGAAGTGAAGTGAAGGGAAAAACCACTCCCCAAACAAAAAACAAAAGAACTGTCCTTAGGGCCATCAAGGTGGAATTTGGATAGTTAGCTAGGCAGAGGCAGTGTCAACCCCCCAAAGGTCATGTTACCAGGAGAGGAAAGAAAAAAATCCTAACAGAATCCAAACTATAACAAGTTTCTAGAAATGAATAGCCATTTTGTTTACTAAATTTATTAAATACACATGCTTAAATGTGTTATGTTTTTTGTGTTAGTTAAATGATGTCCATATTTTTTAATTTTCTCATTAAGTTTTAAATTTTAAAAAATAACCTTTCTTAACTGAAAATATAATACTATGCTCTGAAAAGCTCATTTTACCTAACTTCATAGAGTACATAAGAGAAAAATACACAAAATTTTATGATTTGCATTTAATGAGCAGTAAAAATAGAAAGTATTTGTCATACTGTGTGTCATAGAAATGTATCAAAATAATGCAGTTATAATGTGCATCATCTACAGTTTTCAAAAGGCAGGCTATTTGTTTATGAAGCCTGGGCCATCTCAAAATTTGTTTGGCAAACAGAGAAAGTTATATTCACTGAAGAGCCTTGACTTTGTACCGATGTAGAGCTTCACTGCTAAACATTTTTTGTTGTGTTTCGTGGTACCATCACTTGCCCAAATCTCCTAAATAATAGCCTGAGAAGCAAAAGTTTGTAATAAGGTTTTCTAATAGTAAAGCATGCTTAATGTATAATGATTTGCTAAAAAAAAACCAAACCCCACCTCAGTCCAAAAAAACCCACCAAAAATAGAAAGAACAACCCCAAAAAACTTGGTGAGGGGTATTAAAAAAATGAACCTTAATGAACCGTAAATCCCTACTCTTCAACTTTTCTTCAAACACAGAGCACCAGTGGTAATAGAACTGTGGAAACTCCTGATTATTTGAAGTCGGTTGCTAGCCCTAGGTCTAGTAATATCAGTGTTACAAGTGAAATAAATTATAACCTTTGAGTATTAAAATATTTTGACAAATATAGTTCATGCTTCTTCCTTCTTTAGTACATTTATAATGATATTTTGATACTCTTGCTTGAAAGTTTAGAAGTGTTAGTTTCTGACATTAAGGCAGATTTTTCCCAAAAATGAATGTTACATAAAGAGTTGAATGTACTCATTGGTCTGTATTCTCTTATTGGTTCTAAACTAAATCCAGTCAAGTTGGGTAGAAAAGTAATTATTTTGTAAGAATCTGATTTTTGCTGAAAGGTAGAATTCCATGACTTCACAAAACATAGTAGTAAATCTGTCAAAATGCTTTGTATGTAAATTGAAATAATCTGGGGGTTTTATTTTTTCTTTTCAAAAATATAAATTTGAGGGAAAGTTTTGTTTTACGTTCGTCCAAAGAAGACCTGGTTCGGGGAAAGACTAGTCTGGAGAATCTTTCTGAAATGATTTATTTTTTCCTCCAGCTTTGGGTTAAGCAAAGTTTTGCGACTTCGAACTTTTCAGTATGAGATTACCTTCATATATATTCTTAGCTCTGGTCATTACTCAGGGGTGATACTGGGAGACATTGCGCTATGTCTTGACTTACCTTTGTAAAACTGAGGCTCTCACAGCTGCTGAGCACAGGCTCATGGACTGGTTTGGCTTGGAGGATATATTAAAGATCATCAAGTTCCAACACCCCCGCCATGGGCAGGGACACCTTCCCCAAAAGCAGGTTGTTCAAAGCCCTATCCAGCCTGGCTTTCAGCACTCCTAGGGGTAAGGCATCCAGAGCTTCTCTGGGCAACTTGTTCCAGTGCCTCAGCATGTGCACACTAAGGAATTACCCCCTAATATCTAATCAAAATATACTCTCCTTCAGTTTGAAGCCATTCCCTCTTGCCTTGCCACTACATACTCTGGTAAAGTCTCTCTCTCTCTCTTTATTGTAGACTCCCTTTAGGTACTGGAAGGCCACAATTAGGACTCCCTAATTCTCTTCTCCAGGCCGAACAGCCCCAACTCTTAGAGAGATCTCATAATTTCAAGATCATTTAGTATAATTTATTTAACTTCATTTTAGCATTATTTGAAGAAGCAGAATGCCTTAATCTAGGTTTATGTACTTCTACAAAATAATTCAAAATGACAGTATTTATGACCTGTCTTTGCTGAACTTGGTGGCGTAAAATCAGAAGTAAAGATGATTTGTTAATGAAATTTTTTTTTACATTTCTTAAACTTGTCTGATGCTACAGACAACGGCTTGTCCAAAGCAACAAAGCACTATGCTAAATAAAGGATGTAATGCTGTAACTAGCCTCCTGAACTATGGTCTGAATCTTTCTTTTGTTTAAATAAAGTACAATAATATTACTTACACTCATTTCTATGTTTTTAGACCAAGGACAATATGCTTCAGCTTGGCTAAAGCCATTCCAGTACACTACAGAAATAACTTCAAGGAGATATTTTATCTTCAATTTATTCAATATTCAGGTTAATATAAGCTAATAATGTTATATTCTGTCTTGGCTGAGTTTTCACCTTAATAAACTGCAGTCTGGCATTCTGATAGTATAACATATGTCAGTTGGAGTAGAAATAGAAATGCTTGTAAATTTTCTAGAGAAAGATCAGTCTCTTGGTTGTGGTTTGCCTGCCACATAATGATTCAGAGACACAGGAAGTTATCACTCCATAAATATTAAATTGATAAAAAAAAATTTGAGATAAGGAAAAGATTTACTTGTTTATAAATCACTGACCAGAAATTTCCCTACTCACCACTGTACTTGGTGAA
>VWZG01000650.1:89961-113437 GCA_013396735.1 Grallaria varia | reverse complement strand
ATTGGGAAGGGTGCCCCATTCAATACACCCTTTTCTTTAAATCTTGACACCTTCAAAAGGAGGTAAAGCAGTTATAACATATAATGCAAACTGAAAAATTAAAGTACAATATATTACATTATAATTGCAATAGGTAAAGTAAGATATACGCAGGTATCCTCCAAAATGCCACAGCAGTGGAAGGAATTCAAAACGTTTATTTGAAGGCAAGAATACAAAAAAAATCTTACAAAGCAGAAACTGTTCATTCTTCCTGAACCTGGGGCCTGAAAGAAGACAAAGACTCATTTCGTTCCTGGGCTTTATAATCGCCCCTGCCTCCCTTCCCCAGGCTCACTGCTGGCATGGCCTGTAACACTGTGAGGGTTTATCCCTCCTCAGACCAGAGAGATATGGCAATTTTTCTGTGGTATGCAAAGGAAAAGGGAAAGAAAAATATCCAAATATTTGTGAGAAAAGTTCTCTTAAGCAGGAAAGGCTTCCAAGAGAAAATGAATTCTAGCTTCCAGTTACAATTTCTTCCATGATGGGCTCCTGTCCTTACAAACATATTTCTTCAACTCCACATTCTTTTTTTTTTTTTTTTTTTTAAGTGGGAGTGACCAGTGAAATAAGATCTTTATTCTTACAAGTGAATTCTTTTCTTGTGGTTCTGATGAAGACACTTGAGTTTTTGATGAATAAGTAAAACATCTCCCACCAGAAACCTGAATAGCAGTTATTTGTTAAAAACCCCACAAAACCAAAGCAAAGTAAGAACTGATTGTAAGGGAAAATATCACTTCTGAGAGATGGCATTGACTATACAAATACTTTTGTGCAGAAAGGGTTTATTAAGAACTGAATTAGTATTAAAATAATGGCCAATATATTAGGTATACAAACAAATTTTTTCTCCAGTAATGGAAAATTTAGGAAAAAAGCTAAAGTTCAAACATTTCCAAAGGAAGAAAAGGTTTCCTCCACTTTCTCATTTTCCTTTCTTTTGTTTTTTAAATGTAAGCACATTTTAAAAATCATTCTAGCCATTACTGGTGCTCATACGCAGGTGCAAATATTCCCTCTCATACCTCATCAGCAAAGATTTATCTGAGAGAGCCCTTCTTTTGTGGTAAGATCTTGATCTTTTTCCTGTGAATGTTAAAATAGTTAGTTAACTGTATTCTGTGCCAGTAAGAAGTTTATAACCTGATAGCTGTATTTCTGATCTGCGTTATTCTTTTGATTTTATCTACCTTTGATTTTCTTGATTTAAAAATCATTGTGCTATCTTCCTGTCTGTGTTTCTTCTAAGATTCCTTGATATGGGGCAAAATATGTGACTTTCTCAGTGTGCTGCCTACAAAAGAAGATTCTTTCCAATAAATAAACTCTGCTAGGTCTCCCTTTGCTGAGCAAGGAAATCTCCACTTAAAACTATGAGATTTTCTTTGAACAAGAAAAGGAGCAGTAGTGGTTTTCTTTTCCCCCAGATGGTTTCTGTGCTGCAAACCAAATGGCCTGGGAGGACAAAACAATCGTCCTATATATCTAATAAGTATATTTGTATAAAGACTTTGGTGGTCATAGCTATGAACTGCTGGGTCATAGATGTGAGTATGCTTGCAATCCCTTTTTACCATTTGGAAAATTAAGACCACTATTATAGGGATGAAATATATTTGTATCATATCCACAGTGGAAAATTTACAGCTGAATCTTTCAGGCCAGCATTTGGAATGGAGGAAGGGAAAGATTTTTGCTGCAGGACGGTGTGGACCTACGGTGCAAATGCAGGATTTTTGTAAATTTAGTTTTCTTATGTTCCTCCACACATTTCTCTGCTTCCTCAGGGAAGTCAAAATTTGTCTGCCTAATGTAGAAAATCATCCTGTTGGTATTTAAAAGTGTTTTTATTTTCCTTGTAGTCTGAAATGTTTGAAGTGCAATAACACCTAAAGACAAATGCTATCCTTGGTGTTTTAAAGAGTTATCAATGCACTGATATATGCATAATCAAAACACAAGTTGGTACATCTTGTAAAAGCAGCAGAAATGTGGTTTTTTCAAGAGGGCAAAAAGGCAAAAAACCAAACATGGTTAAAGGAATACTTTAACATTGGGAGTGGCTAACTTTTGTATTTCCAGAAGTAAATGGGAATCAGTCTATACTATGTCATGCGTGATATTACTGATCTTAGAAAGCTCACAGGTACAATTAGATTTGCATGCAAAAAAGATAAATAATTATGAAAAATATATGTGGCCTGCACGTGTATGGTTACTTCTTGTGTTTTTAAGTTACTTTTCCCCAAAATGAGCATAGTTTTTGGTAAATTTGTGTGTTTGCTTTAAATGATCTTTGAACAGATTCCAGTAAATCAGTTGTCTGATGTCTTCTTTGTTTCTGAACAACAGACTAAAATAAGTTCCCGGAGTGTAAACTAACCTCATCTGTTCATACGAAGCACGAAGCTTCAAAGCTTAACTTTGGCTTTGGGCAATGTAGTGACTGAAAGCCAGATCCTCTATGGTGTAAATTAAATTAATTCTCCTCCTCTGCCTTCAGTGACTCGCACAAATTTACAGCAGCTGAGCACATGACCTTACACTCAGAGTCAATTTGTCCATAAGAGATACAGACAGTGCTGTGAAATGAAGTGCATTTAGATTTTTCACTTTGCCTCCTGATATTTTTACTCATTCATTTCCTTTTTACCTCCCAGTGCCTTTGGGCGTGAGGCTAAAGGAATGGCATTTAAGCTTGGTTCAGTGAAAAGGTATGCTACAACGGTATATTAGATTCATCTATTGCAAATCTGTAGCATTTTTGTATATATTATGCTTGTACTATGGGGCTAAATTAAACCTCAACATCCCTGTACTTTTATCTCAATTTGCATTGCAGATGTAGACCTCTATTTGAAGACAAAATATGATTTTAGCATATTTTCCCAGTATCTCTTGAGTTTTTATATACACCAGTGATTGCAATTCATTCATGAATTTAGCAGCCTTTTCTTTATTTTAATATATGGTGTCTCCCTGACTTACAGGCTGAAGATTGGACTTGTTTTCATATTTTCTGGTTTTTAAATGGATTTGGTACTCATTCAAATGTGCAAGTATTGAAATTATCTTCCTTTACAGTGTACTTGTTTTATAGATGGTATAGCAGCTTTAAATGGCAACAAGATGTCAGTGAACATGACAAGCCACATTATTTTTCACCATCTGTATTCAAAAGCCTTCAGCAAATCAGTGTTTAAGCATTCCTTAGAGAGAAGGATACATTGTCAGCTGAATTAAATGTGTTTAATCCAGATACTTTCCTCTGAATCCAGATATTTTCCTCTGAATCTTAGGGAACAGATGCTCTGCCCTTCTGCAGAGTCTGTGTAAGAGCACAGGCTGATGAAAATGTGTATCTGTGAGGAAGGAGCGTTGAACAAGTTTTTCTAAACTGTATTGTTAGCCCACTTACTCCATATAACTGTCTTCCCCTAAAAGTAGGCAACTTCTAAAAGACTTATGTTCTTTTCTGATCATGCTACTAGACAAATAATTCTTGTCTAGATTTTTATGAAGAATTTTTAATTGAACTATATTGGTAATAACATGAATGTATTTATCTAACCTGATGAAAAGATAAATCAGTTTTTAGTAAAATGTGGTTGTAATTATGCTTTTATTCAAAGGATGCTTTTTTCCTATATCTCAACTAGGAAACCAGTTTTATTAAACTCAAAGTTCCTCAAAACAATCTTACCTTCTTCTTCCCACCGAGTACATCCTAGAAGTAATTACAATCTCACAGTTATAGCTTTTAATAAATAAGACCAAAAATACCACAGGATTTCTTTATAGAAAACAATAAACACAAGGCAGGTTACAGTATACAAACAACCATAGTTAAGCAGTCCTCACCCAGTCACTTTGCTGGAATTGATGATAATAATGATTACAACTGTTGCATGCCAGGATCTCTTCAAGGTATAGTTCTTGATAATTTCTTTTCCAACCACAGGAAAACAATGTTAACAAAATGTTAGCTGTCAATATCATTGTAATGCAAAATTTCATACACATTTGAACAAATTATTGAGAAACTGGGAGTATTCATTCAGCCTGTGCATAACTCTGTGCTGCTGAGGGCTCTGTAGGTATGAAATAACTGCACCAGAGTTGCTAGGAGACAGTAAAGCTATTAGTTTTGGCTGCAACATGACCTGAGTCTGCTTCTCTTACGGCATCCTTGTACTGCGGGCAAATCCTACATGGAAAGTTAAAAAAGCAGTAAAAAATGTCAGCAAGCTACTGAGCCTCAACTAAGTAAGTTCTGAATGGAGAGTATCAAAAGATAGCATAGGGAAGCAGGGACTTAAGGGAAAAAAATTCTTCATCTTTTCTCAAAATTACCTACAAAACAGTCTTAAAATACTCAAATTGATAATGTTTTCCAAACACATAACTTTCCAATATGCAAAGGTGTTTTATTAAATTCACTGATAGGGGAATAGTGCTCTTATTCCAATGTATCCTTAATGCTTTTTCTGGGAGAGCTCTCTATTTCTCAAATGGACAGGTTTCTTATTGCAGCTCCAGCATCTTTTATGAAAGAAAATCAGATTTTAATTCATCCAAGTCATGTATAAAACACAGTGCACATTTCTGGTGAAATATTGATAATAATTGTTGGTACTGAAACTTACAAATTGACTATGGTTTTGGTTTCTCTAGGAAAAATAAATTTGCTATTAAGATAACAAAATGGGACTCATCAGATCATAGGTTTTAAGGAAAAGATTATGCTGGACATCTATTACAGTCTCTTACATTGCACTGCCCATTGCATTCCTTCAAATTTTTCTGAAATATGCCTATAAGTTTTGATACATTTGAAAGACAACTGAAAGGCTATTCTTGATTGTGCCATATGAATTTTGCAATTTATTCCATTTATCTGTGCTTTTGTTGCATCATCTGTATATAATGGAGTATTTTCTTCTACACACAATAGAGATTTATTCATGGCTGAGAAATGTTCAGATACAATGGAGATTGAAAGTACCTAAGAAGAAAAAAATTAGAGGTTCTTTATTAAGTGGTAATGGTTATTGAGACTAAGACAGAAGAACAGAACAGCAGTTCAGGGCTCTTTCTGGTACTTTGAGGCCACCAAAAAAAATGGATAATACCATTTCTCTTTGCTCCTTGAATTTTTAGAAACATTTTAGGAAATGTAATCTAGCTATAAAGTATAAATATTTCTTTAAAGTTTGAAAATATAATTTAGAGCTTAGGATCCAAAAATACTAAAATCTACCTTCATGTAGAATGAGGCAGAAAGTACTCTGAGCACCCAAGCAGTGATTTACGATTTAATCAAGACATAGGGCTCAGATTTATGATGGCTCCTTCAGAAGCTTGGTTGTTCTGGTATAAAACTAGGTGAAGGCATTGTTGATGTTGAATGGATGGTTTCTGGGAAGGAGGTAGGAAGTAAAATGAATTTTTTTTCGAAGAGCAGGGTGAATGCCTCATTTCTACGATACTGGAAACTGAACGGTGACATCACATCCCATGACATTCTCTTTCAAAACTCAGCTGAATTCAGAAGCACATCCATCTTTAGCAGAGTGAATGACCAAGGTAGAATTCTGTCAGGAGTGCAGATGTCTGACAGCCTGTTATGGCAACATTGTACTTTAAGGACCTCTGAAAATCAGAGCTAATCGCTGTCCCCAACAGTCGTATCATTTGAAAATCTCAAAACACTTTACAACTTTGGCCAAACACTAATGTTCCTTATTTTACCTAGCCATAAACAGCACTTTGGATTAGGCCTTCTGATTCTGAGTGCATAAGAGGAGTGCCAATTAATCATTCTATTTAAAAAAAATTATGAAGACTCTGGATTTACATAAAAATCTTGTCCAACACAAAATATCTAGCTGATATATGAATCCATCTTGAAAGAAGATAGAAACATAATTTCTGATGTATGAATGAATTTGTTTCCATTCTGGAAACAACATCACATAAGTATTGTTTCATAAGTTGCTCAGCAAAATCTCTTGGGCTTGGGCTATTTAACTACCCTACAGGAAATTCCAGAAAATATTAACAATGGTGAAAGTTTTCAAGGAACTTTAGGAAATTAGACAAAAAGCCCTCTTTAAATTTATTTTGAAAGGAAGTAGGAATCTCTTTCAAGTCTGAAATTAACTTTCTGAAGTACAGTAAAATTAGAAATTACGTTAATTTTTCTTACTGCAATATGAAAAGATGCTTTCTACATTATGGTAATTTTAATGTCAGAAGACAGAGAAATTACAGTGAGACAGTAAGACAATTTAATTTGCTTCATTTGAATGNATCATCTTGTTTTCCTTACTGTCCCTTATTAACCTTTTAAAAAAAATCATTCCCCTTGTTCTACTATATAAATCCTCATCTATATATAATGGACCATTTTAGTACAGTAACTGGTAATAAGACTGAGAAGTCTTCCTGGGTTTTGTTTGTCATTTGTAACTAAAAATATTTCATAATAAATGACTTTTTCATAACTGTGTAGCAGAGTTTAAGTTGTGCAGCTGTTTCTGGGTCCTCAAGGTGGATTGAGGTACAGCAGAACTTTGATGAAAAAGACCAAACAGCGATCTAAATATTACTATCATCTCATCACACAGAAGTATAGGTAGGTTTATTCGCTACATGAGGCTTTACGGAAATTTCTGGAGTTATTAGAGCTGCAATTCAAAAAGAAGAATTTATGACTGCTTATCACTGAAATCTAAGCTGGTTGTTATCAGTAGTACATGAAAATTGTTTTACATATAGCATGTCATCTAGTAAGGTACTGGTAAAGCACTCAAGTCCCTTAAACAATAAAGAGAAAAGATGTGACTCTTAAATTAGAATCAGTGAACAAAAGAATTTTCTGTTGCGCTTTTCTGAGGGGTGTTCTTCCTCCATGACAGTGCCTCTGTGGTAAATCTAACCCTTTAGGCATTTAATCATTTTATGTGAATGTCTTGTAAATGTCTGTGCCTCACACAGGGAGCCAAGTGATCTTACAGTAAATATCATGGCAATAAGGTGATGAATCTTTGTGTCTTGTTAAAATGGTGACTTGGATTACTTGATTATCACCTAGGAAAGACATCATACAAAAAGCCAAGACACTGGGAACATTAATACTGACAAAAGGAAGAAGAGTAGGTAAAATACATATCAACTTGTCCTCACTCGAAAATAGAAACTAAAGGGTACATTTGAGACAATTATCTAGGCCTTGCAAAAATGTGAACATAAGTACATACATTGTAGAGATGTGCAACCATGCCTATTAATGGTCTTTCATCCCAGAGTACTCCTGCATTTCTCTAAAATTGCATTGGAATAAAAATTTCAAATAAATACTTGGAATACATTGGAATAAAGTTTATTCAGTGAAAAACAATTACTTCATCAAATAGAGATATAGATTATGCCACTTTAAGAGGAGAAAAAACAATCTGCTTATGTAGACTGGCAGGAAATGGAGTACCAGTAGTTTAAAAGTTTTTGAATATCAGAATTGTCAAATCTTAGTAAATGTCTTAGTAACCTATTGATAAACTATTTAAACAGGTTCATAGTTTGAGAAAAAAAAAGTTTTTTTCAAAATTCTAGAACTAGTATTGAACATTAAATGTTTAGTGCACATCAGACAGCCATTGCTAGTCAAATTCCATTTTGTGTGCACTACTTTTGTGACAGTCATGAATTTTTCAGGACTGAGGTCTTAACTGATGTACAGATTCCCTAGAGAGTAATGTAGAAATGTAGATGAGCAAACTGGGATCCTTGATGGGCTCTATAAGGGTTTGGGCGTGAGTTACTGTGAGACTCCAAGCTCACCCCAAGAATTCGTCAAAGGGGTTTTATGCCAAAGTGATGTAAGGACCCAAACCCACCTGCCAGATTTATTTATGGGGCCAAAGGTTTTTTTATTCCCTGCGGCTGTGCATGGGAAAAATCTGAAGCTGACAGGCCTCTTGTATCCAGGGTAATCCTTCTTACCCTTCTTGAAAACTGAGACAATGTGAGCTAGCTTCCAGTCAGCTGGGACCTCTCTAGGTTCCTAAGACCATTCAAAAATCATTGTGAAAGGCCTTGTAATGACATCAGCTAGCTCTTCGGTTATACTCAGAGGAATCACAACAATCCCCGCAGACTTACAGGGACTCAGCTGAAGCAGCAGATCCTGAGTGGGTTCAGGGGCAGCTGGGAGTTGATCATTCTCACAGCCATGGTCCTCCAGCTCAGGGCACAGGGACCTGAATCATATACTTTATTCTAACTTGTGGTTGCTTGCTATTCTCCCTGAGTCACAAAGACATTTTTCATAATGATAAAACAGATCTACTGAACGTGATGTTTCCCATCCACCCCTAGGAACCTCAGAGAAAGCATCACTGAAGTCACATAGGAGTGTTCTCTGGTTGGCTGAACAACATACTCAGCACCAGGAAGACTGAAAGTTTTTCAGGATGTAACATCTTGACGATGATGCGAGAGCTGAAAAGGACTTACTACTTCTTGTTTATGAGCCTGGTTACTATCATGCTCCTGTACCAATTGCAATTCAGCACTTTGATGCAATTATGATTGATTGCCGAAATCTTAAAATGAAATAAGGGAAGACCAGGTACTAGCTGATGTGTAAGGTAAAATACTAGTTCTGTTAGGACTTCTACAATTAAGACATTGTAGCAAGTGATAAACTCATCTTGCTGAATGATTCGAAGGGGGCAGTTGTTGACTCAGACAAAGTTCAAGATAGTCACAGAAATGTCAGGAAAACTCATATTGTTAATTTATTAGAGCTAGACAATCTTCACTAGAACAAATATTTCAAAAAGATGACTAGGACGAGATGATGTGAGATGCCAATGAATCAAAAGTTAGCATTTCCTTGATGTCGTCTTTATGAATGCCTTTTCATAGCTCAGTTTCTGTTGCTTGATTGCTGCGTGATTAACAGTTAATACAAGGTTGGATGTCACCATCAGACACCAAACACTTGCAACACATGGGGTAAAAGCGTTACCCTGAACAGCTGAGAGCAGCTGTTAGCATGTCGCCAGAGGCTTTTTTATATAACCAGCTGCATTTAGTAAGTGACTGAGAGATAGGAAAATGACACATTGGAAAGATTTTCTCAAGAGAATTGGGAGCAGCATTTTCTCTGAAGTCAAAGATCATCTTTTGGTGTCAGAAAATATTCTGTGTGAGATCAAAGCTCATCAGCTAAACTGGAACAGTGAACAGCACAGACAGTGCGAAAGACAAACAGTCCTGTCTTTGTGAAGGACTGTGATATGGTACGACATCTGTGAAGACTGGTCTAACTTCTCATACATAGTTACACTCTGCTCCGCTCTATTATTTGGAAAATCTATAGTCACATTTCAAGTACACTGGAGAAGATATTGTATAAAGTATCATTGCATTGAATTTACTTCATATTGAAAAATTTGTCCATAAATAGGGGATATATTTGATAATACTCTTGCAGTGTTTCAGTACTATTTTTTCCCCACAAAATTAAATTACTAGATCTTATCCATAGAGGTAAGTGTTAGCTTAATATTTGAAAAACTGAGACACAGTAAGGATAAAATTTTTTCCACAGGCATGAAAAGTGCCATGTATAAGGAAAGTTGTTGTTCCTTTGGTTAAAAAAAACCACAAAAACAAAAACATGCCTTCTGTGGGCTTTAATATTCTGTAGTTGTGTGTAGAATGTAGGGCTCTTTCCATTTCACCGCTCTACTGTATACAATCAAAACAGTGTTTCTAAATGTGATGACTGAATGGCAGTTGCATTAACAATTGAACTATAATTATCCTAGTATTTGTGCGACATCCTTTGGAACCAAATTATGAAGGCTCTGGACCATCTTGACTGGCTACATAGCATATTTCTGAAATGACTGTTTTAGAAGCTAAACCATTGTTAATCTTCAAAACCCTGCATAACTCCAAAATATTGAAAAAAATGTCACTCTGCCGATATTTGATTCCATTCCAGGATCAGTAAGTATGCATAAGCACATTAGAAATAACTCATCCATAGAAAAATTTTTCATGTCTCTTCCCCCAGCGCCCCCCTTTTTTTTTCAGTGTCAGTTCTTCAAAGAATAGAGGCTGTGCTTTACACATTAAAGAGAAGTGGTGTGAATAAGGGTAATAGCTGGATAAATGCACATTTATACTTATGTTGCCAAATTTATGTTGTATGTGCTAAGATGTGAACACAGACACAAAAGTTATTTAAACTGAAATAAGTACATGGCCAGATACAGGACAACGAGAGAATGTTTTGTCACAGAGGGAACTGGGAATCCCTGACTTCCAGTAAGTTATTGCTAAGGTGCATGACAAGAAGATGGAAGAAAACTTTATCATCTATTATAACGTATTTGATTTTAGAAGTTAGTCAGATATATGAATGATAATTTGAATTTGTGTTTAAAGCTAGGTTGGTACTAAGTTCCTTGGTATTGTGGATGCCCAGGGGTCTGGGAGCCAAAGAACATGAGCAGAACTGAACAGAATGTGCACTGAAGGCTTTCAGAGCCTAAACACTAGGTGAACACCTAGAGAAAAATAGTTAATGTTCTGGAATTTTTTTTGCATAGCAAAAAGTTCAAATGCTGGATACTTAAAATGATGTTACACCTCGTGCAGAATATGTGTTACGAAAGGAAGAAAGATCATGGTAATGTTACATGTGCCTTTTTTGTGATTTTTTGTCTTTTTTTTTTTTCCCTTTTGGTAAGAGCTGATTAGAAGGACACCTAGAGAAGGGTGAAAAGACAGTATGTAGGAGAGAAGAAGAGGAAAGGGCCTCCAGGGGAAACAGTGATGGGATGAAAGAGTGACTATGAAGCAGACTGTGGAGTCAATGAGAAAAGACCTAAAAAGGTATGGGGTATAACTAAAGTACACAGCCCAACAGCAGCTGGTGGAGAAAAGCCAGTCAAAGTTGACGACATTTTCACTCACTCATTAGCAGCCTTTGCAACTGCCAAAACTATCTTACTTTCTTCTCCCCAGAGACTTTTTTCCTAGATGGTTTACTGGGCGTGAATGTGTCACATTTAAACTAACATCTCCTGAGGGAATTTTTCCAGTGGTTTCCTGTGACTACAAAATTTAAAGTGAGGGGTTACCGGGGTTGTCATTTCATGTCTTCTATTTCATCCCACCTTCTTCTTTTTCTTATAGTTTGTGGAAGATGGGCTATTTGCAGTACATAATGCTTGCAAATTTTGTCATGTCTCTCCTCATACATTATTCAGCAAAAAATACTCTGTTTGTATAAACATATTTACTTTGGAATGTACACTTTGGACCGAACACTTATATACAAACATATCAAGGTATGGGTTATTCATGAACTATTTGTTTTGATTTTGTTTTGAAGTCCTCTGTCTCTGTTGTTCAGTTGCAGTGGATGCTACTGAATTATTATTGCTTACTCTTCTGTTGTTAACAGGTTAAAGAAGATTTCATGCTAGCCGTATGGAGAATTGAGAACTAAGTACACAGCAATTTCAAGGATGTATTTTTCTGACAAGGTAAATGAAAGAACTATTCAGATATTTTTAAAAATGGAAAAGGTTCTCAAAAGTGTTAAATGAAATTCATAGTTTTTATTCAAATGATTACCTATAAGCATTTTTTCTCAGTACCTACTCAAGCTGAATACTATTGATAGATATCCTCAAAGGAGAAAACAGTGTTATAACTTATCCATGGATTTAAGTGCCATGTCTTGAGTAAAAGTAATGACTGTGGTTTCACTGTCCTGCAATTGTTGTCTGTATCCGGAAAATACAGTGATCTCCTCTCCCCAAGGGCTGTCCAGCGTAGCAGTGGAGCACAGGTTTTTACAGACTTAGAGATGGTGGTAGCAGTCCAGTGAAGGGATTGGTTTGCTAATCCTAAATCAAGTAAAAGTTTGTGTTACTGTAGTTCTGAATAGGTCTGCATGTGAGACAAACCATGAGAATTTTGTTGTCTTCCACTAATCTCCTAGTGGGTTTTTTATTAGGGGCAAGACTTAGGTTTCTGTTAAAATAGTTGTTAGTCATAAATATTTTTGTCTTAAATTAGGGAGTGAATCTAACAACCATGATGTCTGCCTCAAAATTACTTGGCTGATATATTTTGCACAGAGTAAGATGAAGAGAGACTGAGCCTTGTAAAGGAAAATGGGAGAACAGACTTTTTAACTGATTGCAACTCAAAGTGAAACATGCCAAAAAAGTAAACCGATTTGGAAAATTGACCAAATAAGAGCATAGATTTGTTTTTTGAAACCTTCTATGTTGCTGAAAATCATTAAAAAATGATTCTATAAAGAAAGACATAACACATGTATTGCCTGAAATTTAGAGACAATTTAGAAATAGGCACAAATATCCCATGGGAAAGACAATAAAGCATTTTTTAAAACTATCAAGAGAAATGATGACTTCTATATCTTTTCTAAATCAGAACTGGAAATTACCTTTAAGCTACATTTAAGTTGCTGGCTTCAGTGCGGATGGATGGATGTCTTTGTCTGCATTCCCAGAAGAGGCAGAGTATGTGATTTAATGGTACTTTCTAGCTTCAAAATCAATTTGGCTGTTGTAGGTTTTCCTACAGGAAGAACAGAGGGGAAGGGGAGCACCTGTACATCCATGACAGCTATAGTACCTTTTATTACTTATTTGGCAGCCAGAAGATTGCTCTACAACCACTTTTCTCTTTTTTCCTGCTCTAGGAACTCCCTGTCTCTTGAACCATGGGAGAATTTACATGTTTCTGTGGCTCATTTTATTTACCGAATAGGTAATAGAGAGAAGGCAACACTAGCAAGCCTTTTTATGATAGGCAACCTCTGGATCTCTGAGAATATTTTTAGTGACATACTGACTGCACACTGTATCTTAATCTTTTTCCTTAATGCTGCCCCTTCACATGTGAAGCAGTGGCAAGCTTTACATAAATAAAACTAGTATGTATGTAATAGATACCATATTTAGAATATCTGAAAGCTAGCTGGCATATAATATTATTTTATTTGACTAAATCCATACATTTTCTGCAATGCAATTCTAATTTGCAGCAAATACATCAAATGACAGGCAGACGTTTTGAAAGAGTTGAAGGCAAACAATTTTTTCAACAGACAGATGAATGCTAGCAGTGTGAGAAATTGCAATTTATTTAAGAAACATGAACTGTCAAAAATCTCTTTGTGACATCCTACTTCCATTTTTCTGTGTTTTGAATGTGACAGTTTGTATTAGCACAGGGTAATGTAACAACGCAACTCAAAGAATCAAAATACGAAAACTACGAGAATTGGTGGAGACATGTTAGAATCAAATTGCTCCTGTTCATAAGAACTTTACTACTTAAAATGGATATTTTAGTTATGCAGATTGGCTAAACGTGTTCCAAGCAGCTGTTCAATTCACTGGTCAATGCCCTGAAAATCCAACTGTGTGCTAAGCTTCACCACACAATCACCTTTAGGAATTTTAAATAGATGAGTTGTGCCAAGTCTCTGCTTCTGTGTGAATTTAGTTTAAAATAATAATAAAGTTATATTTTAGTATTACAAGACAAATACTCCACTGCTTTTATTCTCTGTGTTTTTTTATTCTTCTGAATTGTTATGTTATCCAACTGTGGATTTAATACTTTAATAAAGCATACTTCTGAAAGTTGAATAAAAAATTTATTGTCTATTGTTAATGGATTATACATATAAGTCATTGCACTTATTAAAAATAAAAGAAAACCAAAGAGAACAATTTGCCTATTTACTGAATATTTGTCTCCAGAGAAAATTTGCAAAGTATTAACCATGTGATTTTTAACCATTTTGCTAATCCACTACTTTTATTCACAGGTGGCAGTTAAGACTGTGTGTTAAAATGGACTAGAAGTTAAAAAATTAGACTAAGATGAAAGAAAGAGGTGAAGGGAAGATGTTATAAAATCAGTTAATTCTATCAGCTGCTTTTAGATACCTTTGAAAATCAGATATATAATAACAAATGTTTCATTAAAAATTAAATGTAATTATTCTAATTCTCATAAGTTAGGTTCTAATCCTGAAATATTGTTCTTATACTCAGTTTTTAAATTTATTTTTGGTTTAGTGGAATGCACATTTAGGTTATGTTGAATAAGGTACAGAAACAGAGCTCGGAACAGTGATCAGAATGCAGGATTATTTTTACCGGTACCATTTGGAAACTCTTTGGCTTTTTGCCTGCTAGTCAGCTCAATGTTGAAAATTTCTGAAGGAAATTTTTGCAGTTGAATAGTGTCTAGCCCAAGAAAAATTTAAGATGCTGATGTTCAAGCAAAATATTCAAGTGAGCTAAACTAAAAAAAAAATGTGGTGAGCACTCCAAGTACAGTAGGGCATAGAAGTGATAAGGAATATTAAAAGCAGAAAAAAATGACAGCTTTGCTTGTGACTTCTCTGCTCCTAACTTATAAACCTTCCCCTCAACATAAGGAAAGAAGGAAAAAGCATCAGGATTGATGTTACTTGTGATGTTATAGTTTTATAGCAAATCCATACCTTACTTGTCTGTAAAACAGCAGGAGTTAATTAATAGCTTTTGAAGCATAATAGGGTGACATAAATCACTTACTTACTTCTTTCATAGAATGCCTTTTAAAGTCCAGTTTATAATAACATAAATCAGTGTTCGGCCATCAATAAGGCAGTCAAATGCACACACTCTGACTGCAGTCATACTTCTGGAGTAGTTGAAGGCACTAACTCACTATTCAGGCAGAATATCCCTTAACTGTATTTAATTTTTATGCTTCAGTCTTGAGTTTCAAAAGCTAAACCAACAATGAATTAACCTAACCTACTCTGCTATGTACTACTAGCATGCAGTCCAAAGAATGGCTTTTGACAAGGTTTATTTTTCACTTGCGGACTCTGCAAGGAATTTGTGGGCTATGTTTACTCATTAATATGAGTATTAGGAAAATAAAAATTAATTCAGAAATGTTGTAAAAAAAGGTACTGTTGATATTATGGTAACCACATCATGATACCTGAGGAGATGATGGTTGTTTTTGTAGTAAAAAGAGTGATATCTAACAAACTCTGTAATGACAATATACCAAGTTCTCTGTTACACAGAGAAAAAAAATAGGCTGTGATACATGATTTCAATATATGAAGCATGCCATGCTTATTTTTGATTATTAAAAAGGGGAAAGCTGTGGCTTATTTTGAGACAGAGTTATTTACAGATAAAAACACATGTTAAAGTAGTCTGTCAAAACATCAAGAAAGAGAGAAATTAATTTCTAAAAGGAAACTCCCTTTTAAGCCCAAGCACCTACTGCAGTTTTGGAAGGCCTGCTTCAGTTGCACCTTGGTGGGTTTCATGTAATTGTCTCACTCTCTTTCTACTTATTCATTTGAACAAGTATTTAATTTCATTCCACTTCACTTTCCTGCTAGTAGCACTTTTCCCATTGTTTTACTAATATCTGTGATAGGACATGCAGCAGTAACAATGGGAAACTTTCTTCCATGTCCACCTGCTTTCTGTCTTCTAAACACACCATTGGCAATCAACCAGGCCATATCCCTTAACATCATCACCTCTTTTCTATCCTACAAGAGGAAAAGCACAGTTAAAATGTTCCTCCTCTCATTAAGATCAGCATTTACTGATGTGTTGCGCCTCGCAGAGCTGTAAATCAGTGCCTCTTTTGCTCATTCTATGAGAAGAAAAGACAGCTGAAAGGATTTGAGGAAGGGTGCGAATGCATCTATTACATATTGCACTTTGCTTAGCTTGCTGCCTCTATATTTTCCTATATATTATTTAGAATAATAGCTTTGTGAGGTTATATAAGCTTGGACATCTGAACGGTGGCTGGTAAATTTAAGATTTCCTTACACACTGAACTTTTTAGCTATTAAGTAACTCAAGATTTTGGCCCTGATGCTTTTTAGTGGATAGTCATAATCCTAGAACATGAAAGCCACTGGCCCACTCTCAAAATTTACCTTGTTTTAATCCTTCTCTGGAAATTTGGGCAAGTGTGGCACAGGACTGTAGCAGCGTGCCTTTCTGAATTCAGGAAATTAGCCGCTGGGTTTTAGAGTTGATGTGAGCAGCAACATGTTGGAAGACTCACCATCGCAAACCCAGATACAGTGCTTTTTCCTGCTTCAGTGAATGCTTCAAATGATTTTGTGATCTGCATGTAGTGTATGCAGTACTCGCTTCACCTTGGTTATCTAATTGTCACTGCTCCTTGGCTGTCTGGAGGCTTTGCTGAAGTTTCAGAGATGACTTCAGATGACTTTAGTCTTTTTTCTTAAAAGAGAAGAGGAGCTTTGCCATTCTCTTCAGGCTCCATGTTTCTCCTCACAAAATGACAGAGCAAAATAGGGAAAACCAGCCATGGAGTTCAAAGCAGGTGACACTGTTATTTTTCATGCAGCAGAAATTTATGAGAAGGAAATACAGGCAAGGCAACATAGGCAGTTGACAAGTTGAGTCCAAACTAGTTCAGAAATAATGAGCTTGATGCAGAAATTACTTTATTAAATAACATGGAATTTCTTATGCTGCAGGTCAGAATTGATAACTGTGATGATTCCTCCAGACCTCAAAATCTGTTAGTTCAATTTAAATTAGTTAGAGGTACCTATCCAGATTTGTAAGAAGTCAATTTACTACCTGCTTAATGAAGAAATCCTATAGTATTTAATTAGGATGAATCTGTATTGTGCTGTGCATATTTAATAAGATTATGCATGTATAATAGTTATAAGAAACTAAGATAATGGAAATCCACGACTGTTTCTGAATGCAATACTATGCACCGCTATGAAGTTTTCTGCTAGGTTTTACTGGGTTGCTTTAAAAAGCTATGAAAAAGCTACAACTTTCTTACTAATACCATAGATACTCTATAATCTTACATGACATTTGCTTCAGTAAAGGAAGCATTTGATTTTATCTCAAATTGGTTCTGCGTACTGTGTGTAGAGTTGTAATTTGGTTACATGGTGCATATGTTGCATATGTTACATATATTAGAGCAGTCAAATGCAGGCCAGAAGTCTACTTAGAGGTGTGTAACTGAACAAGGAGGTTTGACAGCAGCTCTAGATCAAAGTAAAAACGCATGTGTTTATTCTTCAAAAGGACTAACTGAAACCTGCATGAATCAGCTTGGAAATCTGTGCAGGCTCTGGTTTTGCCAGATACATTGCACACAGGCTATGTTATGTGAAGATAAAGTTCAGTGCTTGTAAGTGCGCAATACTTAGGAAGAGCATGCCTGCTCACTGAAATTCTCAATAGATGCTTGATAGAAAATTAGTAATCGGTAAAAATGCATAAAGCGATATCCAAAGAACTAATTAAAATTACAGAGAAGGCAGCTATGCTTCGCTTCCTTGGTATCACAGCTGGATTTTGGTCCTTCAGGAGTCTGACAACTGGACTGCCCTGTAGCACTGTGATCACCACTACACACTGTCCTGCTAGCTGCCTGCCATGCTGCCTGAGTACCAAGGAGACCAGATTGCTCTGTCACGTTCTCAGTTTTGCAGACCTGGACTCCTGCTGGTGGGAGAAACAGACTTGGAGGGACTTAATGTGTCTATAAAAATAAAAAGAAATCCCCTAAAACTGAAGTAAGTTGGTCCAGATTCTGTGATGCCAGTAATTCACTGTGAAATCATAATAAATTGACCTGGGTCATACATAGTAAAAATTATATTTTCTACAATTGTTTAGTCCTTCAATACTTGATTCTATTAACTATGTATGAGTAGTTCAATGCCAAAAGATACAGCAATATTTTAAGACTAGAGGTCATTAATATTAATCAGAAACACCTCTACAATGGTCCTATGATTTGACCCTTACCAAAAATAATGCTTTCTACTTGAGTACAATACAAAATTAGTCTTCAGTTTTTAAATTTTTTTTGGTGTATCATGCTTTTGGAAGAACCCATAAAAATAGATAAGAATGGTATTTGCAATTAATGTTCAACATACGCAGCATATGCTGATTTTGAAATCTATGTCCTAAGGAGCACCTCGGTATTTATTAAATTGATTGTATTGGTTTTTTTAAAATCAGAATCAAACTTTAGTATCCAAAACCTGATACGCTGAAAGGAAGGGACTTTTTTATATGTGTTATCTGTCTGAGGTAACTGTATATTTGCTTACTTGCTGATAAGTCAAATTAATTACGAACAGGTTTTTAATGTAGATAGGGTTTTTCTCTTCATTATATTTTAATCAAAAGTTTTGGAGAGTTTCCTTTTAATATAGCAGGGATGTATCCTCTGGTTGCCACAGAATTAGATTTTTATGTCTGAAATTATGCAGAGACTGATTTAAGATGTGATGAATCCTCTCCAAGTTACAGTTGTCTGGTGTACGCTGCGGTAAATTTTGACCTTGTCAGGTGAAGACAGTTGAATTATGATCCAGCCTCTGTGAGAAATGATATGTCTACCTTATTAGATTAATTTCCTGTAAACTTCACCATTTTGCATTACCAAACCTTGTAAATGTCATCTTTATCCATCATCATGCAATATTTTGATGCTGCTTATGGATCAGTTCTCATTTCATTTTCGGCTTTTCTAGAGTTTTAGTTTCATTTTAAATTATGCTTTTTAAGTTCTGTATTTTTGTTTTTGTCTAAGACAGTAGCCATTAATAAGTTAATTAATGTGTCTCAGTTTCTCTATAATTGTTTGACAGAACTTCTCTTTGAGAAAGACTGGATTTTTTTTTCTCTTTTTTTCTGTTTCTCTGTGAAGAAAAAAGGAATGTCCAAATTATTGTTGTAATTAAAGCAAGGACAGAAATAAGGAAATTCAAAGACTTAACCTCATATTCAATATTCTAACTAGCTGTCTGTCTTTAACTTAATTTGTAGCATTACTCTCTAAAGAGAAGAATTTACATCTATGAAAGGAAAATAGAATAATTTATGGAAATCTGAAAATCTAAAGACATACATTAAAAGGAAAACTGAGACCCTAAAGACAGGCCTTTAAATCTGTACTCAAAGTGCTTCCTTTTCTTCTGTGAAAACTATGTGTAAAAAGTAATGGGGAGCGAGGTTGCCTGATAAATTATGTTGGCTTAGCCAATCAAAATTACAAAAGAACTATCCTATTTCCCAAGGCTTATATGCAATGGAAATTTTCGTCCAACTGCTTCAATCCCTCAGCTATTAACACTCTTAAGGAATTACGTTCCTAATGAGAATGCAATGTTGTTGCTCAAGCTAATTTATATTACAAATTTGTGTTATTAAGCTGAATTCAGGAGGTGGATTTTATTCCCTTTGTTTTTATTCCACTATTAAATGATTTTTATCTGTCATGGAATATCCCTCTAATATCTCCTTTCACTTAAACCATGTAGTCAGGGTAGTTTGGCGTTTTTTTTTAGTTCAGTTCACCTTTTCAGCTCCTCATAATCAAAGGTGAGAATAAAGGTGTTGCCTTTAAATGAGATTGCTCTAAACCCTATCCTGTTGGTTGTATCTATCTTCAAATATGCTGCCCACAAACAGTTGATTTTCTACTTCAATTTTTCAATAAAAATGTCTTTTGGAGTATATTGATCAAAATGTTTAACCTTGAAAATAAGGAAAAGTTTTTTCAAAAGGAACTTTTCTGTCATGCTTGAAAAAAAAATCTTTTTTTTTTTCTTTAGCTTCTTATAGAGGCTTTTCATTTGTTTTTAATTAAAATATCAAAAATAATGTGTTTTATATAGGATAAATATTTCTAAGTTCATTTTTTTCCCAGTTCATGCTATTAACATACTCTTGTGTTTTAAACCATTTTTTTACTTTCCCAGTCCTTATGAATACGGGTCACATTCATCTCTTATGTATTCTGCCAGCAATGGCAAACACTTCTCTACTCTTCTGAGCTGCATTAAGTCAATATTTGCTTTCTTTAATCTACTCATACATTTTTCCATTTTAGTTCCAATCTATTCTGTCATCTTTTTTGTTCAGTTTCTTAAAGATTATTTGACACCACTGCTACACATTGTGATAAGAGGTAAAGAACAATTAAGGAGACTGTATATTTCTGACAACAACGTGTATGATGACTTTGTTCTCAACATTTTTGTGGCTGAAATTATATATTCAAGGTAAAACACTCATGAAATGTAAAAAGAAAAGAAATTTGGAAAAAGATTGAGAAGGAAAATGACAGGTTTAATAAATAATACATTACTTTGAAATGTCTTTTTTTCTAAGTAATTTTACTCTTTCTATGCCATTCTTTATTATAATTATTTTTCTTCATTTCTAAATGGGTAGTTCTTATTTTCTGTGTGGATAATCCAGAAGAGGGAGCCATGGACATGTACACTTACACTGTATGCTGCAAAATCGTAGTCATTAATGAATAAACTTAATGCTTTTGTGAGATTCATAATGCAGTTCTTCTCCAAACTAATGGTTGCTAGGTGACCTGTGGCCAATATATTGTAACCTAGCAGGAAGCACTGGGACAGTGTTCAAACAACCTTGTCAGGACACTGTAAACATCTGATGTTCATGGCAGCCTTAGAAATCATGAGAGTATTGTTGGATTGGGGAACCTAGCACGTATAAGGAGTACATTTGATGCCATTTCCATATCTCAGATGTTGTGCTAACTGTATGCTTTTGAAATGAAAAAGTTTTAGCTATGCTGTGTAGGCAGGGCATTCATATTGTAAGAAAATTGTATGCTATTTACTTTATTTTATACATACATATATACAGTATACTCAGGAATAAGTTAAATTTTATGGAATTTATGACATACTTCACTTTTAATATGAACATTAAGTTCAGAGGAAAGGAAGCGTAATATTTAGGGTTCAGCATAGAAGCTGAGGATCACAAAGGAACTTCCTATGTAACCCTCTTGAAATGCAGAAACCTGGAGTTTTGTGTTTATGATACAAGACTTCTGTTAACCTTAGAAGACGATGGTGGAGCTATTGCCAGTGTTCATCCATACATAATTGTGATTTCCTTTCCTCTGCTGATCTGAAGAAAATCCAGCAAGCAGACAGATTCTCTGAAACCTAAGGTTGTTTATAATGCACAGTACCATACCATGGGTTTGATAGTCCATGATTGGTATAGAAAACTGCAGTTAAAGTCTGTGATTTCCTTTATATATAACTCTGTGTGGTTATACAGCTTGTCCAATGACTTCCTGCTCAGTTGTGCATTCATGTTTAGATTTACATTTGCATCAAGCTTGAAAATACTATTTTAATAGTTTTTCAATGTGTTTCAAACACTACAATCCACTGACTTAAAATCACTGCTTTGTCTGGTAGGTACTAGATAGCAACAGGCACTGGCCCACGTGTGCAGACTCCTTGTTTCCTGAAGCATGCTTGGCTATGGCCACTACAGGCAAAAACCCATGGCTGCTTCTGTAGTAATATGCCAACGTACTGGGCAAGATGATTCAGCTGACAGTACAGATCCTTTACTTACAGATCATATCACACATCAGAACAGTTTTGCTTTTGGAAAAGCCCTGTTTGGAGCCTGACAGTGAAGCTGACAAATGTGGTTAAAGACCAGAGGGTGGCAGTACATCTGTCACCACTGAGACTTATTCAGCAGGACTTGCTTCTGCAAATTTCCATCTGCATGATAACTATGACTCCTAACAATGCCAGTGTGTATCAAAAAATTTCCATTTATGCAGTCTTGAATTATCTTGGAGTGCCATCTTGACTGTGGCCTCAGGTAAAAGGGCTATTGGAACTGCAGTACAGAAGAGAATGAAGGAAACCTGTCAATATGTTCTACTGTTCTAAGCCTGAAAACTAACAATAGTCTACAATGACCAGTGAATGCTAAAATATTGAATAATTTTTGGAAATATTAGTGTAATCTTAGGGTTTCCCTCTTCCTGACTGAATTCTACTTCATTCTCTATGTGAAAATGTTGTAAGTAAAATACTTGAAGTACTATGCCTGCTTTAGTGCATTCATGTCTTGTGTGTGTTTAGTTGATACCTTGTGAATACTTGCCCCTTGCGTCTTGCATTGTGTTAACGGACACTATAGAGATAGACAGACAGTTATTGGACCAGATGTCCCAGTAAATGGTTTCTATTTAACAGATTGTAAAATGCTTCCAGAGACTGTGCATCTTAATTAGGCAAACCACTTTTTAATCCATCCTTAGCCAAATAAAAAGGCAAGCATGCTCTATGTTCCCCATATTTTCAGATTTTGAGTGGCAGCCTAAGCCATTCTGTCAGAAATGTTTTCTGAAGAAGAATGCTATTAAAGGTCTTATTTTACTCCGTGGCCAGCTTAAAACTGAAAGCTCAGATGATAGCTGCAGGACAGAACAAAAGCTTCAAAGAATACTTCTGATTTTGTATTAATTTATGCATAATGTGGAAATAATTATTCATCAGGAGCTGTGTGAAGTATGAAATTTCATAACATTCAAAATAGCAACAGATTTGAAATTCTATCAAGTCTTTATCATAAGATGACTTCTTAATGGCTAACTACATCCTTTACTTAGCAGTAAATATATACTATATATATATAAATCCATTACTATGACATATGAAGTAACAAAGGGAGAATTCATTCCCAGCTTCTTATAGTTATGTTCAGTCCTTTAGAAAATCTATATAACAGTCTCTCTCTGAAATTATTAAAAAATCAATAACACACTTCTTTTTTGAGAATTGTGTTTTGATAACCTTTCTACAAGCACTGTTCTAGACATCCTTTACCACTTGCCTGGCTGCATTATCTGTAATTGTCTTTTAATAGACTGAGACTAAATTATTAGAAAAGAATTGCATCACCAGGGAGTAAGGGTTGTCAGATACCAGTGAGATGTAATACATCAAATGCTGTTGTGTACAGCCCTATCTCATGTGCTGGTGTTTGTTCCATTTGTTGTGTTTTGGTTGGTTTTTTTTTTAATAGAGCTTTTGACCCTCGTACCCTGCTCTAGTCCATAACAGGTAAAATAATGAATGCAAAACTACATGCAGCTCCACAGAATTAATGAATCGATGAGAACAACTACATATTGAATAAAAGGTTCATGATCTGAAAAGCAGATACTACAAAGTTTTTTTCAGCGGATCATACGGGTTTTTTTTTCCCTCTGCAACTAAAGACAGAGTTCTATAGGGAAGTGTAGAGAGGTTCGCTTTGCCACCACAAGTTATTTACTGTGTTCCTCCAAAGTACTCTTTTAATTCATTGAGAAAGCCTTTGAACAAGGCCTTGAGAAGCACTTGAATGTCTGGGTTTTAGCTCTGGCTTGTGGCAGTAAACAAACAATATCAGAAATGGAAAAAGTCTTGTGAGAAATGGGCTGGTGAAGAAGGAAG
>VWZG01000650.1:67857-89916 GCA_013396735.1 Grallaria varia | reverse complement strand
AAAGCCTCCTGCTATCGGGACGTGATCCCCCCATAAATCAACCGTCGTACTGGCTAAGCAATTTACTTTGTCATTTAGAGTAAGAGAGATATATACATAGAGAGAGAGAGAAAGTTATCACCCACATAAATATATTATCAGTTAGCAGCTACTTACAGGTTGACAGCTTTTAATCAGGTGCAGTATTTGTATAGTGTTTTGGTATACACCAGCATGTTTTTTGTTTATGTAATTTTTAAAATTATTTTAGAGATGAGTTTTGATAATTGCCTCACAAATGATGCCTCAGGGCTTTTGATTTTTGATTTTTTACTTTTGTAGATTTTAGAAGCTGTAGATTTAATGTAGCTCAGTAGCTTAATGTTTACACATACCAACTCCATCCTATATCAATCCCTCAAAATTGCAGTAGCTGTTTAGTCTTCATTTCAAGGTAGACTTGCAGAAAGACACCATGAGGCCTGCACCAGAAGATAAGAACATGGACAGAAGGACCTCCAAATCTAGGACTTTGGAAGGCCTCCAAGGACCTGATGTGCTGCGAGGAAGACGGAGATGTTGAAAGAGGGGTCCCAAACCCCCAGACTCAATTCCCAGTGGGGTGTGCCGGAGGAGGAACGGGGCAGGACTGAGGGGGGTGGCAGAATGGGATTGGATGGACATTATTATAAAATCATAGAACCAGGGTCAGAGGGTGCGCGCGTGGTTATGTATTCCTGGGGCCTGGAGGCTTATTAAAGCTTCTGCTCTCTTTATCTTATCTCCTACTAAATTTGCCTGGAGTTTTTTTTCCTCAGTCCTTTAAGGCAACACAAATGATTAAAAAAAAAACCCAAAAAACTGGTTGAAAATGCTCCCCAAATTTGCTGTCAGGACAAGGTAACTGTGCGTTATGATAACTGAATACTGAAGACAGGAGTGGTGCCATAGGCCAGAGGAGTGTCTGGACAAGGGTCTTTGTCCATAGGTTGGTGCTGGCTAAGGTGGGGGTCACCTACACAGTTGAGGTTTTTGGCAGGAACCTGAGCATGAGGGAGAGGAAACCCAGCCTTCATATGTAAGATATGCCTTGCATGTAGAGCTAATGTGCTGATGTGCAGAGTAGGTGGCAGTGAAGAGCAGCTGCTCTCACTGTGACCAGTCTTCCTTTTTTTTCTGTGGGCAGAGGGACTCACAATAAGAAAATATATATGACGGAGAAGCAAAGGTGCATTAGAACAAAGTCGTTTCCTGTTTAGTGGAAAAAGGAGTACATATTTGCTTCACAGGTTAGGCAACCTGTTTGGAGTGGGATAGTTATGTTTTCTAGGCAGTAGCCTGATTGTTTCTTTGATGGTTCTTTAATGAGAATCTGAGACTTGCTGAAATCAGTGGGAGTTCTGTGATTCACCATCTTAGGGCCAAGATTCTATCAACTGTGAAATTCCCTTTGCTTTTGCAAGTACTTTAGGGAGAAAGAAAATGAACCTGAAAACTACATGACATAATGACATGCTGGAACACCGGGCCTGGTGAAAGCCGCCTTGCAAAGCTAACGCAAAATAAAATTGTTATGTTGATTTTGAAAGACATTAAGAGATGTGTACAGCTTTGTATTTTATCTGATTTGGTAGTATATGGCCCTGGAAAATCATGGTGCAAAAAATATTTTACAGAAGTCAGTTGCTTGTTTCAATAAATTGGGAACACCCCAGAGGAGGAAGGGAAAGGTTATTTTTGTATCAGAAGAAAGAAACTGTTACCAGTAATCCATATTATCCACATTGTACCCGTGCAATAGAATGTAGCTTGGAAACTGAAAAAACCTAGCTCAGAGCTCAAAAACAAGTTTGAATAACCTTCAGAAATCTATATTTTGCCTTTTCACTAGATACGAAGCCCAAGAAAAATGAGAGAGATTTATAGTACAAGTTTGATTTATGTTTCCATTTATTTTACAGATGGAAAGGAGAGTATGAAACTTATAATATAATCAAATTTACAGAATTAAGTCTGAGGTTAGTTCTGAAGCCAGCTACTTTGAAAACTCTCTGCTCTAGATGACCATTTGATCTGGTTGCCGAAATCTATGCGAATATTCCACTGCCAGCAGCTGTTAAAGACTTAATCCTGCAAGACCAGTATCTAAAGAAAGCCCCATTGGATTAATGCATTTGAAATAGCTATGCTATTAATAAGGATTTGATTTTCTCATCCAAAGAAAGATATAAATAATTGTTTGATCAAGCTAAATGATGTCATGTGTATCTTATACATCCTGAACTGCATTGAAACATATTCCTTTTAATCAATTGCTAGTTTATTGTTCCTTGAACTCTTCATGATTATGGTTGTTAGGTGTGGACTGGCATATTGTTTACATTTTTAGAGGAAAGATACACCTGATCTTTTTGAAGTAAAAGACACAATCAATAACTTCTCAGCATAATGGCTTGTCGGACTTGAGGCAAGTGAACTGCAGATTGAAATGTTTGCTTCTGGAAGAGTAAAAAATAGGTCTGACATTTCTAGACATGGCAAATGTATAGGCAATATCCTTTTCCTTGATATTTGTTCCATATACTATTCACTTTCGCAAGGTGCATTTGTAATCTGTGTAGATGAATTTTGCAAGCAGTATTCTCATTTCAAAGAAGTTCATGCACAAACTTATTTAGATGTGATTCTTTCTTTAAAAGAACTGCAAAATTGAATTGATATTTGCTAAAAGAAAAAGAGGTTTGGATGCATGAAAAGAATTTAAATAACATTATATGGTCATTGGATTAATGTTTGGATATATATGTACAGATTAAAAATTGTGTCTATATATTTTATTATCACTTCCTTTTTATAAGATAGTATGTAGAAGTTAGTACTGAGAATATTTAAAGAAAGCAAGAATGGTGTCATCTTCAACTCCCAAGGAGATGGTTTTTTAGATACTGTGAGATTATAGAAAAAAGGTAATATAGGGGAAAAAGACAAGGGTGGAAATGTAAGTCTTAAATGATTCAAGACCCTAAAAATGAAGCAACTGTATCAACTTTCTAAGGCTGTAACCAGAAGAATGATTCAAGTGGAAGATGGTTTGACCAAACCAAGAGGATTAAAACTGTCTTTTTGAGTGATCTTAATGAGAACAAAATGCATGTCACTGAAATGAAGTGATATCATGAGTATCTATTTGCCAAGGTATGGGTGTTTACTGCACTGTAATCTAGGAGAAAGAAGCAATGAAAAGGCAAAAATCAGATGGTTATAACAGATTGTTTGCTGGATGAATCTCTAACTCTTGGGTTGCAGGCCTGGGTACTGGGGATCATTTGAAGTGATGACTGAATAGAACAGATTGACAAAGGAGTTTAGTTGAAAACAGGGAAAATTGCAAAAGATGGGACTCTAATTACATTGAGATAGAAGTTTAACTTTCAGAGAACAACTGAAGAGAGACCTCAAAAAATTAGAGATGTAAGCAATCACCAACTGTATGAATTTAATGAACTCCAGTGCTGGATTCCACACCTTGGATAGGGCAATCCAGATTGTTGGTACAGGTTGGGGAATGAGAGGCTGCAGAGCTGTGATGTGGAAAGGGACCTGGGGGCCCTGGTTGATGACAAGTTGAATATGAGTCAGCAGTGCCCTGGCAGCCAGGAGGGCCAGCTGTGTCCTGGGGGTCATCAGGCAAAGCAAAAAAATATAAGAAAGATATTAAGCTATTAGGAAGGTTTAGGTTATATGTCAAGAGGTGGCTGGCCACTGGAACAGACTCACCAGGGAAGTGGTCACAGCACCAAGCTTGACAGAGTTCAAGAGCTTGGACAATGCTCTCAGGCACATGGTATGATCTTGGGGATGGTTCTGTGTAGGGCTAAAAGTTGCACTCAGTGATCCTTGTGGGTCCCTTCCAACTCAGCATATTGGTCATAGAATTTTGGAATGACACAGCTTGATTCTGCTGACACATGTGGTAAATCTCTCCTGATGATTTTTGGGATGGTGCAGAATATTGCCCTGCAATAGTGCAGCATCAGAGAAGATGCTTTACCTGGTAACATTTCATACAGTTAGAAAAGGCACCTGAGGAAGAAAAGTTATTTTATTATTCACATTTTATTTTTTTAAGTGAGGGAAGTAGAGGTAATAGTCCTGATTAAAAAAACCAAAAAACCAAACAAACCAAACCAAAACGAAACCCAACCCAAACCCAAAACTAAAACAAACAAACAAACAACCCCCAAACCAAACCAAAAAAACCTGGAGGATGCAATGAACTGAGACCTAAATGTTTAGTCAAATATGTCAGAGGAAAGTTTTTAAGAGAGAGAGGGAAAATAATCCCAGACTCTGAGAAGACCTATAGACCTTTTCCTTATCCTGTCAAGACATTTATTCAGTTTGTTGTTGTTTTCATTCAGAATTAATTTTTAATATAGAAATACTAGAGCAATTATTTCAAAAGGAAGGTTAGATTCTAAATAAAATTTTAAACTTTTTAAATTGCTTTCAGTCTCCTGGCAGTAAAGGAAGAAAAGGCTGATGCAGAGTGAAATTTTATTTAGCTGTCTTTGATGCCATGCCAGTAGGTGGTCATTGTCACTTCAAGTGAGCTGCTAGAACACGGTGTGAAAAAAATCAGATCTCTTGGAGTGCTGTTGCTTTTGTCTTTCTGGTTTTAGGTTTAACAAGACTGGATATTTGACGAGATTTGGGATGTGGTGCAAAATGTGTTTTGAGCAAAATTTGAATAAGCTTCAAAGAGATTACTGCATATTTTATAGCTTCATATTTTTTCAAAAGTTGCATTTATTTTCATTACTATAATTCAGAAACTCAGTATAGAAGACAGATGATTGGATATCAGTTTATATAACCAAATCTACATGAGTCATAAGGACAGCTAGAGACTTTCTAAAGAACAGAGATCTGACAGAATGTGATATAATCCTATATGTAAATCTTGTATTGGCAACTGTCTGCATACTGAAATTCTACACATCTGTGAATAAATAAGATTTATTTTCATTTTTTTCAGGGTTTTTATGGATGAATATAATCACAGTTCTCTGAGATTTTCTTTTCTGTGGGCTCTCTTTGTCCTGTTAATGTGCTCTAAGTAGATTCATATATTTAATGAGAACTTTCCCGTGAAATCAGGTCACTAACAGCAACTACACAGCACTATTACTTTCCCATCACTGCTTTGATCATATTATTGCATTCTGTCTTGCTCCCTCTCATCATGTTAAGGTTTGTTACATTTATCACAGAAGAGAAAAGCTGGAAACTGTTATACTGTTTATAAACACAGACCAATTTTTTTCATTATGATGCATTTGTTTAGACAGATAAATAGTTTATTTGAATCTAAAATGAGGCATCAAAGATTAGAAATACCGGTTAAATTAACAAATTTCTATCAAAAGAGAAACTCTTTATTGTGAATGTAAAGACCAAAACTCCCTCTAAATAGCGATGGTGAAGGGTGGTGCACAATACACAGTACAGGCCTATGGGCAATGAAAGCATTTATCCCAAGCCATGAAGCTTTGGATGAGCTAAACTGTTGCTGATGGTTCTTCTTCTGACCTACCTTTTCCTTTTAAGTGTTTCCTCTAAATGAGCAAGCTGTTATTGCATCGAGAGCAGAGTGGCAGAATGTTAGTACAGAAAGAAATGAACTGCTGGTGAAAAATATTTTCTCTAAATGATTAAATTTCTTTTTCTGGCTGAGTTTTCAAGGTTCAGAGAGCTAAGAAGGGACCTGTAAAATAAGTTAAAAGTATGACTGCATAAAGTAAAAAAAAAAAAAAAAGATGGAGAGATGGTTTGATGATTATTGTGAAACGTATACCTGGAGCGATTATATAGCAAAGTCAAAAGATTTAAGAGTTGTGATACTCTATTCATTCCATACAGAGGAAGGTACAATTTGTGCTGCAAGGAGCATTGCTGTCATGTTCATGATTAATGATGATGGCATTCATGAGGAATTGGGCAGCTTTCAGTTTCAAAAAGCTGTATCAATAAGACAGGTATTTAGAAAGAAAACAAAAAAGGAAAAATTAAAACATTGACAATAAGACTTAGTAGGTTCCACAGCTTAGGTGAGGGATTTTTTTAAATCCATGTCATTTTTAACAGGAGTTTTCCTGGGACTGGGTGAAGTGCTGTTAAATTTTCAACTGTATATGGTAAATCATACACCTCTGTTTCATTTTTCAGTCTTCGTAGCAACTCTCTGTCTGTTGTGTGTGTGCTTCCTGGACCATCAGGGTGTCAAGAGAAAGGCAGTCATGGGAATGCCTTTTTAGAGATCTTCTTTCCACAGAAAATCCTTCACCTGTGTGCAGAATCACATTCCTTTCTCAAGCTCGGATTCAAGCTAAGCTTCCTCCTCCTCTCCTATGGTCGCAAAAGGTAATTGTGCAGATGGCTGCAACTGCACCGATGGATTAAAATGAAACACTACATGAGTGTGAATTTTAATGGTTTCTTTGTCTCTTCTTGGCATAAACTGGACATTTATTAGTGAATATATTAAATACAGTTACAAAAGATGCAGTCAAATAACGTATAAATCCTAATGTGCTAAAATGACAGAAAGGTTCAGGAGTGACACAAAAACACCTGTTCCCAGATCACAGAAATGAGATATGATCTACTGTACAGTCTCCATCACCTTCCTTAAGGCCATTAACAACTCCCAACAACAATTAGTAATAGTCATCAGAATTCTTGCATGAATTATAACCTTAGCATTTCTCATGGTTATTTCTATAACATTTGGGTATGAATAGCTGTTTTTAAAACAATCTGTTAAAACAAATCAGAATAAAAAGAGAACATAGAAAGACCTTGAATAAAATTCCAGTCTTGGAACAAGTATTTGGCAATTATTGTTATCCTAGTTATTAAGCTCCTACAGCATACTAACAAAGGGAAACGGGATTGAACAGGATTCCTGTCTATTTTGACAGGAATATTTTGCCTTTCAAACAGTTCTCAAGGGGCCTTTTCATGGTTTTTGTTTGGCTAAAAGCAGATGGTTTTCATTGTAGCAAGGCCAGTGAAAGATTGCTTATGCAAAGTTTCTTATTTCAGTACAGAAACTTAGTGCTATGGCTTTATTGCACTTGCATACATAATACCAGGTAGATAGAAATCAATATAAGTTAATTCAGAACAGCAGCATCATGGAAATGATGTTCAGAGTGATCAAAATTTAAATGCAGATATCAAGACTTTCCATTCATGGAGCACTCTTCTGAAGTTAGTTCAAAGCTTGTTGGACTGAAAGGCTGGAAAGTGATCTGAATGAATGTAATGAGAGACACATTTCATTAAAAGGAAATACCCTTAAAAGTATATGTCAAGCCATTCCTCTTAAACCATTTGACAGATGTTTATGCAGTTTAGTGAAAAATCTTTGGCCATCAAGGAAAGTGGTTGCCATCCTTTTTCCCCTCAAGTTTTTGAGTTGTCAGTAGCACAGTAGGTGGTGTTGGGCATGGCATGTCTTTGTCCTTTCGTAAGGGTTGGCCTGGACAGCCCAGTATCTAGTCCAGATGGGATTGTTTGCCTTGGATGCTTCGGAGAGGAAAGAACAAGGCCAGAGGGTGGTGAATTTAAAGCTGGAATAGGAAACAAATTAGTTTGGTTGCTGGAAGGAGCCGATCACTTCCTGAGTAGAACTGATGAGCTGCCAAGGACTGTCATAATGAAACATGCCAATGCCTCCTGGGGGGCTGCGCTGCAGACTTCCCTCTCAACATGCCTTTGAATGAATTTTGAACAGACTGATCCCAGACAAATTGTTATTGCTCCACTCTTCCCCTTTCGTTGTAAATGCCAGAGTTATTTATTTGAAAAGGCCTAGGACTGTGACATCTTTCTAATGTAAAATGTGGTAGTTTATTCTGTTTGAATCAAATTTTATTTATGCCTCAAATCGGCAAGACAGAGTGTGAGACTTTAATTTTGCACCTGACTATCAATTAGTCAGGTATTAGAAAGCAGTTTAAGCAGAAAAGACTGGATAGACACCACAAGCATGGGAAAGATTTTTTGGTTGCTTAAATAAAAATATTTTCTCTTTAAAGACACCTAATTAATAAATTTGCATAAGAATGTCACTTTAGCTGAGATATTTTAGTTTCTTAGCATCTTTTTTGTTCATCTTTAAGGAATTAAGTTATTTTCCAGTTCAAAGTTTTGATAGTTTAATGTAGACATCACTCTGTATTTCTGCAAATAAGTCCATAGGGATGATTATTTAGGTGGAAGCCTAGCTTTAATTTGTTTTTACTGGTGATTAAGGTAGTATTTTAGATAATAATAGTAATCTGAAGTAAAAAAAAATTTTTTTAGAAGAGGGAAACAAAAATTTCATTGTGTTTTTACTTGTTATAAGACTGTAAGATGGGATAAATTGTTAAATTTGGACTGTAAAACATGCAAAGTAAAATAGATACTGAAGAAGCTTTATGTAAAGTGAATTAAAACCATGGCTTTCTGGTTGTCTCTTTCCTGCAGCCTGAATACAAGCTTTGTGTAGTCAATATCAGAGACAGCATCTTCAGAGAATCAGTTATTTAAATACAGCAAAAGATGTGTTAAAAACATTATTCAGTTACAGATTCATTACTAATTCTACGATTACTAATCCGTTGCTAATTCTACTAATCCTATAATAGAGAATGTATCATCCCATTATAAGCACAAATGGTTTATTGTCTTTGCTATCAATGTCTAAGCTTAGGCCTGGATGATCTCATACAAAAGAGGCAGTTTAGAGACAAAGATGAATATTCCATATTTTATTATTGATTTACTTTTTATGAAAAATTCTGCACTTCTCATAACAAAATCAAATATAAGAAAAGTAAAATTTCTGGTCTACTGTATGTCCAAGAAAATTATTTTATTAATGATCTCAGGGTTAGATTATTCTCAATCTTCTTTTTTTGCCGTCTTGTTTACAAAACCAAAATTAATTCTATAAGTTACTATAGAAGATATCACAAACATTTCAAATTTTCATTAAAAATTCTTTCTTTTGGGCCACTTTTTAGGTGGTTTCATTTAGTTTCTGAAGAATCCTACCCATCTTTGTTTCTTCTGCCTTCTCTGACATCATTAAAACTTGGGCATGACTTTCAGGTTTCATCCCAAGTTGAAAGCATTGCTATAGTTTCCTGTCAGAAGGAAAATCTGCAGAATTTGCTGACATTGAAGACCTCTGAGACTTTCTTCCATTGCTTGAGCATATCTATCTAGTGCCCTCTGAGGTGCCTTGTGGTCTGCTTCAGGGTCTCCAGACACTTCTTCAGGAGGGAATAAGTTTCCCATAGGTCCTGCACTGTATCTGCCAATTTCATGCTGATGTTTCAGCATGTCCCAGATGGCACCACGTGCTTACAGGTGGGCAACTGAAGTCAGCTTTGGTTTTGATTTATGTGCCAGGAAGCTGAAGTTTGCAATCCGTGATGATAGCTAGTATTGTAAATTTGAGTAATTAAGAGGCTCCTGTGTTTCCTCAGTGATGACTTCAGACATTTCTTCTATTTTCTGTTGTCTACCCGTGTAACTATAACTTCTGCACAGTTACTGTAAAAAGTAATTTCTCTTACATGATGTTATCCAAACAAAGTCAGCATCCAGGAATCATAAAACAAAGCATTATAATTACATGATAAGAGTAGAGATGAGATAGGAACACTGTTGATGGAATCTATCAAATAAAGTTCTTATTTTCTTCCCTTTTTTTCTGTCACACTCACATTAATGTAGGTTCATTTTTCCTTTAATGGTATTGAATTTTAGTAAAGTCTGTTTTAACCTCAGTGAGTAGCCAAGCCCTATGCAGCCCTTGTTCACTGCCCTGCCAGAAAGATGGGGGAGAGAACCGGGGGAGTAGAAGATGGAAAAATCATGGGTTGAGATAAAGACACTTTAATAGGGAAAGCAAAAGCCACACACACAAGCATAGCAAACCAAGTAATTAATTCACGGCTTCCCAAGGGCTGGCAGCTATTCAGCCATCTCCAGGAGAGCAGGGTGCCATCACCATAATGGTTACTTGGGCAAACACCATCACTCCAGACGTCCCCTCATTCCTCCTCCTTCCCCCCACTTTATATACTTAGCATGATGTTCTGTGGTATGGAATATCCCTTTGGTCAGTTTGGGTCACCTCTCTTGGCTGTGTTTCTCCCAACCTCGCGTATATTCTCAACTTCCTCACCAGCATGGCAGTACAAAAAGCAGAAAAAGGCCTTGGTTCTTTGGAAACACTGCTCAGGAAAGCAAAAACATCTCTATATTATGAACCCTGTGTTCAGCACAAATCCAAAACACAGCTCCAGCCAATGCGAAGAAAATTAACTCTACCTCAGCCAAAACCAGCACATTGGCAAACACAATTCCATTTCTGTAAATTTAAGGAATATGCAGGAATTAGCACGTAATTTTCAAAAGGTATCTGGAAGATCAATACTCTTGTCTTCCAGAAGAAATTAAGTTTAAACTATTCTCTTATGAGAAGAAATAACACTTCTGCTATGGGAAAGCAGAATGAGATAAACACATTCTCAAAAATATAGTATAAAGGAGCAGGAAATGTAAAGGAAATAATATTGTCCCTTAAAACATTGAACCAATGTTTACATCCTAAACCGCCATAGCCTAAATTTACTGCAAGAGACCAAATGGTATCAGAAAACAAGTTTTTTTCAGTTTTCCTCTTCTTCTTTAGAATAAGTGAAGGTGGAAAATAAAAGCCATAATATAACATACTTTGGGGACTATGCCTAAATAAGACCAAAGACTTTGGGGGGAAAATGTATATTATATAACTTCTCCTTATTTGATTCATTTGTTCCTGACACATGAAGACAATGCAGATTATTTATAAATGACCGGTTCTTTAACATTACTTATTCTGTTCTATCTGCTACCTCCTACCTCTAGTTCTCTGAATGAATATCTGTCAGCTATTTACACGTTTTTGAGAGTTTCCTTATGCACTTGGTGATCATCAAAGCATGGATTTTTTTATAGTACTTAGGCTCATGAAGATGCTGATAAATACCAGTGAGAATTAGATACTTAGGTACCTTTGAAAATTTCATTTCATGACTTGTTAAGGGCTGGAAATTCCCTTAAAAATCTAGTCATGCATTATGCCTATCCATATTACTGAAAGGAACTGTGAATCAGGATTTACGTAATATTTTTTTCCCAGCTGATTTGTGAGCTTTTGAGAATAGATCCGAATTCACTTTGATTGATTTTCCAAATGGACATTGATTCATTCTTTCATTATCCTCTTAGTATCAGTTGAATAGCTGGATAACAGGAAGGTACCCGATTCTTTCATTATTCTGTATGGAAGAGGAAAAGCATCAAAACGTTGAGAAAAATAGCACAGAGAGGGAACAAAATTGTAATAAAGATGTTTCTAATCCTGCTATTCATTCTCTATTGTAGGCAGACAGCTAAAAACAGGGTAGGGGGCTATTATAACTATGGGAAATATATTATTGAAACATACTAAGAAACAGAATGGCAGTATAACCAAAAACCAGAATATTCTTTTCTTCCCTTTATTTCTGTTTTCCAGTGCCCTAAGAGAAGAAGGCTGAGCGGTGCATGAATCTTCTCTGTGTACCACTAATTTAGTCAGTGACAGAGCGTCCAGAGCTATGTTCACACTAATGGTCCTTAGCAATTGAAATGTTCAGATCCTGTGGCAAACACCTGTGCTATCCATCATCTCAGTCATAGCTGCTCATACCGTGAGAATTTCCTTGTGCTCCATAACTATCCCAGCCTCCAAATGAATGTGTGATACCCAAACAGCTTAATGACATCTGCCAGGGTACGTGTTGTTGAGCTTTAGAGAATTATGAAGTATTTTAGGCTCTTCATAAATGGAGCTTTTTCCTAACAGTTTGGTTCTCGAGGAATCTTGGATTTCACTCAAAGGTACATGTCTGGATGTCATGTCCTTCCCAGTCCCAGCTGCCACGGGGCTCTGTGGGATTTCTGAAACCAGCATAATTTTAAAGTACCTTCCAGGCAGGTTTGAATTATGCTTTAGTTTATTATGTCTTCTGTCATAAGAAGCATTAGAAAACTGGAAAATCAGATTAAAGCTACTCTTCCACTCCTGTTCCTAAAATGCATAGAAGTTGAATCTGCGACTGAGACTGGGCTATCTTTGCATTTTTGGATTACATAAATTTAAATACTTTTCATTTTGTCTTAGCAGTAACTGAAGAAAATGGAGACAAAATATCTGTACACGAAAAAATCTTATTTGTTTTGGTTTTAGAATATTTTCTGATCTGGTCCAGGGAGTTCTACTGAAAGTTTCTCAATCTTTAGCCCTTCTGTTTTCTTATATTATTATTTTTAACTCTTGTATCACTGTTAAGCGCCTTTTCAATGTAATATCTTTAAAAGCTTCTAGGCTCTTTGTCTTTTCTGCAAAATGTTGACAAAATCTGTGTTAGAAAACACATATATGTGCATTTACTCCTATTGCTGATTTTCAGGCCATAGCTAGCACATGTTTTAATTCAAGTCTAACTATCTGGTTCAATCCCTTGGATTACTGAAGGTCACAAAAGGATAAAGACACACATATCAATAATTTACACCATTTAAAAATTGAAAAGAGCAACAGCAGAAGTAAGAAAGGAAGAGTCAAAAAGACTGAAATAATAAACATTGATTTTCCTCTCTTACTTTCTTTGATATTTGGCAATCTTTTGTGAATACTAATTTACTTAATTTTCCCCGAGGACAGTACATGCAAAAGCCACTGTATTCAAAATTCTTCTTACTACTCCTGTTTCATTTTATTGGTTGTGCAACATTTGGGTTCTTTAAGCTCAAAGGTTATTTCTTCTTTGAGCAATGAATTTTTTAACATTAAACATATAAAATATATAAATTTATACTTCCTGTTACTAGAAGAAACTCATTAATGAGCTTGCATATGTGCTTTACTCTATACATTTCAGTGTCCCCTGCTTTCCAGAAATTTAAGGAGGCTATGAACTATAGTAACTTTTTACGTGATCTCTCTTGCTGCTCCTACAAAATCTCATGGAGACCTCATCCAGTCTTGCCAGTTATGAGGCAATAACTTATCCAGTAACAGCACAGGAAGACAATATTTCCTCTCTTTTTTTTTTTCTTACTGAAAATCTCATAGAATCTGAGTCAGCAGTGCCCTGGCAGCCAGAAGGGCCTACCCTGTCCTGGGGGCATCAGGCACAACATCGCCTGCAGGTCGAGGGAGGGGATTGTCCCGCTCTGCTCTGCACTGGGGCGGCCTCACTTTGAATGTTGTGTGCAGGTTTGGGCATTGAAATATAAGAAAGGTATGAAGCTCTTAGAGTGTCCAAAGGAGGGCAATGGGGATGGTGAAGGGCCTTGAGGGGAAGCTGCATGAGGAGCAGCAGAGAGCACTTGGTCTGTTCAGCCTGGAGAAGAGGAGACTGAGGGGAGACCTCACTGCAGTTACAACTTCCTTCTGAGGGGAAGAGGAAGGGCAGGCACCGATCTCTCTTCTGTGTGACCAGTGACAGGACTTGAGGGATAGGCCTGAAGTTGTGTCAGAGGAGGTTTAGGTTGGATATTAGAAAGAGGTTCTTCACCCAGAGGGTGGTTGGGCACTGGAACAGGCTCCCCAGGGAAGTGGGCACAACACCAAGCCTGACAGAGTTCAGAAGTGTTTGGACTATACTCTCAGGCACATGATGTGACTCCTGGGGATGGTCCTGTGCAGGGCCAGGAGTTGGACTTGATGATCCTTGTGGATCCCTTCCAACTTAGCATATTCTGTGGTCTGTGAAAGTCACACATATCGCTCTTTTTGAGTTCTCTAACTAAAGAAAGTTTTTATATATAAATATGTGTATGTTAAAGAAGAGAGCTTTCTTAGAGCACTTTTAACCCGTGCTTTAAAATAGCATTCCAGCACTATCCTCCAGAGTGACAATAGCAATGTGATTTTTATTTGATCATAAAAGGTTAAAAGCCAACAAAAGAAAAGTTTCAAATGGAGGTAATTTGATATTTAGTATCCTTCACTGATTTGATCAAGAAAACATTGCATGTTTTTAGAAGGGCATGTACTAATAGGACAAGAGGGTATGACTTCAAGCTGAGAGAGGGTAGATTTTGATTAGATATTATGAAGAAACTCTTTGAGTGGTGAGACAACAGAATAGGTTGCCCAGAGAAGTTGTGGACTCCCAATCTTTGGAGAGGTTCAAGGGCAGGCTGAATGTTTGTGCAACCTATTCTAGTGGAAAGTGTCCCTGCCCTTTGCAGTGGGTTTGGAACTAACGGAACTCTAAGATGCCTTCCAACCCAAGCAATTCTATGATTCTATGACTTTTGAAAAATATTGGAAATTGGAAAACTTGTATAACTGGGAAACATATTTTGTCAATAAACTGGAAGACATACCGTCAGGTAGAGCAACTAGAAAATTATTTTATGATATGGATTGTGACTTTGTTTTGTTGTTTATATTTGGTTGTTTAAGTTTCTTTTTAACATTCAAGTACAATATGTATCACTCAATCAGGAATGCACTGTAGAAAGAATCTTGTTAAAAGAACAACAAAAACCCCAGGAGACATCTAGGAGAAGCTGTTATCTTCATGAGAAATTAAGCTGCCTTTCCTATTTGTTTTAGATTCAATCCATTGCCTTTTATCTGCTTATACCATTATCTTCACTTTTTCATATAATTTCCTCTCTATTTGTATTATGAAAATTCATTTATCACAATTATATTTCATTATGGACTGTATCTGTGGTGGGTTGACCCTGGCTGGGTGCCAGGTGCGCAACAAAGCCGTTCTGTCTCTCCCCTCCTTATCTGAACAGCGGAGAGAAAATAGAATTAAAGGCTTTTGGATTGAGATAAGGATCACTCACCAGTTACTGTTGTGGGCAAAACAGAATTGACTTGGGGAAATTAACTGAATTTATTGCCAATTAAATCAGAGTAGAGTAATGAGAAATAAAAAATAAAATCTTAAAACATTTTCCTTTCACCCCTCCCTTTTTCACAGGCTTATCTTTGCTCCTGAATTCTCTACCTCTTCCCTGCCTTAGCAGCACAGAGGGATGGGTCATAGTGGTTGTGGTCAGACATATTGTCTCTGCCACTCCTTTCTCCTCATGGGGAGAACTCCTCACACTTTTCCCCTGCTCCATCATGGAGTCCCTCCCACAGGAGGCAGTCCTCCCTGAACTTCTGCAATGTGACTCCTTCCCACCAGCTGTAGCTCTTCCTGAATTGCTCCAGCGTAGGTCCCTTCCATGGGATGCAGTCCTTCAGAAACAGGCTACTCCAGTGCGGGTCCTCCACAGCATCAGAAGTGCTGCCAACAAACGTGCTCCAGCATGGACTGCTCTCTCCCTAGGTCCTTCCAGGAGCCTGCTCCCCCATGGTCTTCCCACAGGGTCACAGCCTCCTTTGCGCATCCACCTGCTCCAGCGTAGGGTCTTCCACAGGGTGCAGGTGGATCTCTGCTCCACTGTGAACCTCCATGGACTGCAGTGGGACAGCTTGTCTCACCAGGGTCTGCACTGTGGACTGCAGGGGTATCTCAGCTACAGCTCCTGAAGGACCTCCTCCCCTTCTTTCTTCACTGACCTGGGTAGATGCAGAGCTGCTGCTATCACATGCTCTCACTCCACTCTCTGGTTAGTGATGCTATAGTGTGATAACTTCTTTCCCCTTAAATATGTTATCCCAGAGGTGCTGCCACTGCCCCTGATGGACTTGGCCTTGATCAACAGTAGATTTGCCTGGGAGCCCACTGGCATTGGCTTCACTGGACATGGNAACACCAAGCCTGACAGAGTTCAGAAGTGTTTGGACTATACTCTCAGGCACATGATGTGACTCCTGGGGATGGTCCTGTGCAGGGCCAGGAGTTGGACTTGATGATCCTTGTGGATCCCTTCCAACTTAGCATATTCTGTGGTCTGTGAAAGTCACACATATCGCTCTTTTTGAGTTCTCTAACTAAAGAAAGTTTTTATATATAAATATGTGTATGTTAAAGAAGAGAGCTTTCTTAGAGCACTTTTAACCCGTGCTTTAAAATAGCATTCCAGCACTATCCTCCAGAGTGACAATAGCAATGTGATTTTTATTTGATCATAAAAGGTTAAAAGCCAACAAAAGAAAAGTTTCAAATGGAGGTAATTTGATATTTAGTATCCTTCACTGATTTGATCAAGAAAACATTGCATGTTTTTAGAAGGGCATGTACTAATAGGACAAGAGGGTATGACTTCAAGCTGAGAGAGGGTAGATTTTGATTAGATATTATGAAGAAACTCTTTGAGTGGTGAGACAACAGAATAGGTTGCCCAGAGAAGTTGTGGACTCCCAATCTTTGGAGAGGTTCAAGGGCAGGCTGAATGTTTGTGCAACCTATTCTAGTGGAAAGTGTCCCTGCCCTTTGCAGTGGGTTTGGAACTAACGGAACTCTAAGATGCCTTCCAACCCAAGCAATTCTATGATTCTATGACTTTTGAAAAATATTGGAAATTGGAAAACTTGTATAACTGGGAAACATATTTTGTCAATAAACTGGAAGACATACCGTCAGGTAGAGCAACTAGAAAATTATTTTATGATATGGATTGTGACTTTGTTTTGTTGTTTATATTTGGTTGTTTAAGTTTCTTTTTAACATTCAAGTACAATATGTATCACTCAATCAGGAATGCACTGTAGAAAGAATCTTGTTAAAAGAACAACAAAAACCCCAGGAGACATCTAGGAGAAGCTGATCTCTTCATGAGAAATTAAGCTGCCTTTCCTATTTGTTTTAGATTCAATCCATTGCCTTTTATCTGCTTATACCATTATCTTCACTTTTTCATATAATTTCCTCTCTATTTGTATTATGAAAATTCATTTATCACAATTATATTTCATTATGGACTGTATCTGTGGTGGGTTGACCCTGGCTGGGTGCCAGGTGCGCAACAAAGCCGTTCTGTCTCTCCCCTCCTTATCTGAACAGCGGAGAGAAAATAGAATTAAAGGCTTTTGGATTGAGATAAGGATCACTCACCAGTTACTGTTGTGGGCAAAACAGAATTGACTTGGGGAAATTAACTGAATTTATTGCCAATTAAATCAGAGTAGAGTAATGAGAAATAAAAAATAAAATCTTAAAACATTTTCCTCTCACCCCTCCCTTTTTCACAGGCTTATCTTTGCTCCTGAATTCTCTACCTCTTCCCTGCCTTAGCAGCACAGAGGGATGGGTCATAGTGGTTGTGGTCAGACATATTGTCTCTGCCACTCCTTTCTCCTCATGGGGAGAACTCCTCACACTTTTCCCCTGCTCCATCATGGAGTCCCTCCCACAGGAGGCAGTCCTCCCTGAACTTCTGCAATGTGACTCCTTCCCACCAGCTGTAGCTCTTCCTGAATTGCTCCAGCGTAGGTCCCTTCCATGGGATGCAGTCCTTCAGAAACAGGCTACTCCAGTGCGGGTCCTCCACAGCATCAGAAGTGCTGCCAACAAACGTGCTCCAGCATGGACTGCTCTCTCCCTAGGTCCTTCCAGGAGCCTGCTCCCCCATGGTCTTCCCACAGGGTCACAGCCTCCTTTGCGCATCCACCTGCTCCAGCGTAGGGTCTTCCACAGGGTGCAGGTGGATCTCTGCTCCACTGTGAACCTCCATGGACTGCAGTGGGACAGCTTGTCTCACCAGGGTCTGCACTGTGGACTGCAGGGGTATCTCAGCTACAGCTCCTGAAGGACCTCCTCCCCTTCTTTCTTCACTGACCTGGGTAGATGCAGAGCTGCTGCTATCACATGCTCTCACTCCACTCTCTGGTTAGTGATGCTATAGTGTGATAACTTCTTTCCCCTTAAATATGTTATCCCAGAGGTGCTGCCACTGCCCCTGATGGACTTGGCCTTGATCAACAGTAGATTTGCCTGGGAGCCCACTGGCATTGGCTTCACTGGACATGGGGGAAGCTTCTGGCAACTTCTCACAGAAGCCACCCCTGTAGCACCCCTGCTACCAAAACCTTTGCAAACAAAGCCAATATAGTATCAAAGAAACACTGACTACATTTAATGTAAAAATATCAGATTGTTTTAGGGTAAATTATTAGTAAAAAGACTAAATAAATACTTCAATTCAGTTGAAAAATTTTCACATATCATTGAACAAAGAATGATTTATTTGTCTGTTTCAGTCTGAGAACTGGATTCCAAATCAGCCTTTCTGGCAAGAGCACAGCATCTGTGCTCAATAGCTTGCTGGCTAATACCATGGGAATGTCATATCAAAAAATCATCACAGTATGACCAGTAAATGCGTTGTAGGTAGTTAGTGGACTCAATTCATCTCTGGCATAACTTCACATTGGAAATTGAGATGGAGTTTGCCTGTCTGTATTTGTGCTTTATCTGATTAAGGAAACACTTGTTGGCAATTAATACACCTGTTTTTCTTTATGAGTTTCAAGAAGAAGAAGAAACATTCTCTCTAAGCCATGAAGTGTGAACTCAGTATTATTGTAATTTTGAGGTCTGTATGTAACAGTGTTTAAGAAATATTAGAGGCAAAATACTACAAGATGCAACTCTTGTATCTTACAAGCTGTAGACTGGGGACTTTAACTTCAGGATGCATCTTGCATCATATTTATACTAAAAATAAAAATGCGTGGTAGGAAGGAACCAGGCCTTTGATTTCTTGCTCCCTCTTCCTATTTTATATTCTGACACAGGACTTATCTGAAATTACAAATGCTACAAAAGCCAATGTTTGAAATAGTTTCTCCAAAGGCTAAAATACATTTTGATAACAAATTGTTTGTTGGAAAATTTTAGAACTTTTAGGCAAATGATTGATTGTTTCCATGAACCAAAAACATTGAGGTGTATGTGATTTTTCAAGTAGCAAGATATTGTACAATGTAATGCCCTAGAAAAAATCAATAGTTTGCTATGTCTGGAGTGTGTTTTTTGGAACATTACCTCTAATATAGGTGCTGTGGCTGATTTGAATATACAGTTTATGTCAGTAGGTAAATATTTCTTGTGTGTACTATTGTTTACCTTTCTGTCTGTGTCTCAAGAAGATGAGGGGTAGGATATGGGTATGCCAAAACCGAAATATTGCTCTGGAGGTTGCTAACAGGCTCCAATCATGACAAGAGTGAAATCTGAACTTAACTTTTCATAAAGTGTTAGGGGCTATATTCATAAAAATGCAAATGTTTGTGCCTCTGATAACTTCCTGCAAAATTAAAAGAAATTCACCCGTCCGTTTTAATTTTTTGCAAACCCATTATTCTCCTCTGATAATGGCTCATTCTGATTTTGTTCTACATTATAAAAGGGAGTTGGGGCACAAAGACATTCCTCACAGCAGACATGGGGCCAGAATGTGTGCAGAGTTTTAGTTCTCGCTGCTGCGTTAAAACTATGCCTACATTTGAAAATACTTTTGACCACGTATTTCTGTAACTCTACAATTACAATCGCAACTATACAATATACAAACCCTGAGATAATAAAAGATAGATTCAAGGAAGAAAGCATTGGCACCTCTAGTATGTAAGAGCTTGTGACTTGCTAGTGAAAAACAAGATGAAAGGCCATAATTTCTTAAGTCACAGGTTAGTTTTGTTTTGTTCTGAATTGCCTTTTTTTTTCTTCAGAGGAAAACCTTGTGCCCTGTGACTGCTTTAGCCTATTTATGTTTTCTACAAACACTAAATTAGTATGCAAAAAATCATGCAAATTTCCCTGCTCTGCAGTCCTAGAAGGAAGTATTTAATTTTTTTGTCTGCCTTCTACTAATGCTACACTCTCATTTATTAATTTGCTGCTATATACTTTAGCAAAATGGTCCCTATGGAAAGGCTTCTTATTTATCCCTCTATGTTCTTTATATTTCCCATTATCCCATTCATCTTTGTAACACTTGAATTTATGTTCACTTACTGAGTTTCTCTTAGTGAATATCTCGATACTGGATTCCATCCTTCATCCTCATACCTCTTTTGGTGAATTTCCATGGGAATGAAAATCTGTTATTTCTCTACAAGAAAAAGAAAAAAAAAAGACGCAAATTTGACAGGAAAAAAAATAAAAGAGTCCTTCGTTTCTATGATTCTGCTAGTCTTCCTAAACTTGAAAGACTCAATCCAGGTCCTAGGTCAGGTGTCTGTCCTCATTTATTTTCCTCTGTTGCTGCTTCAGTGACCTGGCACCACTATGTCTCTCTCTGTAGCGGTGCACGTTTAGATGTGGGAACAAGGGGCTAGTCATAGGCTTTTGAGGTCCCTGCAAGCTGTCAGAACAACTCAGTCTTTGGGTAGTAGTACTGAGCACCAGCATACTGATCTTAGCAGCACTGCTGATTATTTTCTGCGAAATAATAGTTACTCTTTCAAAATATAGCTCCTGAATATAACTGGAAAGTGATTTACAGTGTTCATAAAGGAAATGTTTTTAATGTCCAAATTGCCATTTATATACAACCAAATCTTCTGACTATATTGTTTTACCAGCTCCTCCAGTTAATGACGTGTATTGTGAGGGTTACTGTATGCCTGTTATTGCATGTAATAAGTCTCAAGTACCACTCTATGGATATTTAGTTAGGGATGTTGTGAGACACTCCTATACACCCCAAATTCTTCCTTTAGTGCATTAAATAATGATACTGATTTCTGCTGACTGTGGCTCCACAATATGGATCTTAAACCCATAGTTTTAATTTAATTGTTGGAATCTTAAGACTCTAACAAGCCTTAAGATGTGGTTGCCTTACTTTTTTTTCTTTACTCTTCTCTATTTAATCTGAAGAATTCTTTTGTTTGTTTCAGTTGTTTTTGGTAACCTGATAAATTTTCTGTTCTTACATATAGTTTTCTTTCCTGATCAGTTTTAATTTTCATTGCTTTTCTTATTCATGGTAACCTTTATAGAGGTATTTTTCTGCACTTCTATATAACAAAGGATCTTCCTCTTCTCTAAAGTCAATATTTGTGAATAATTCCTAAATTCTTTAATAAATACCTTCAAAATATTCATATTCATATGTTTATGAATATGATTGAAACTCTCCTGTAAATTAACAAAATATCTCATTGGTTTCCTTTTTTTGAACATATGGAACATGAGTTGATATTTTTTTCTTAGGACTCAGACTTCAAACACTAGGATCAAAACATATTTTGTTCTTTCGCTCATTTTCAAATGGGAAATTCCCCAGGCCTTTCCCTTCCAGCACAGAACAGCAATACCAGCATTACAGGCAGTTATTTTTTTCTCTCCTTTTATTTCTTTTTTTAGCCTTGGTTTGAAGGCTTTTCTCTGTAGTGCTCATATTTTTTTGAACTACTGTACCACCCTTTCCAATTTTTTGATATGCTCACTTCAAAGCTGTGCTACTTAGTGTGTGAAATTCATCTGTCTTTTGGCAAAATTCAGGCTTTCAATTTTGACAGTTTATTCAGTATATTTATTATCTTCTGTATGAAATAATTTGCTTTCTACTACCCTTGCACATTGTAATTACTTTCCTTTTTATAGACTATCACGTCACTATTTAGTCCATGCTTATATTCTATATTAAAAGCCCGAACTCTCAGCAGTGTTTTCTGTCATGCCTGTGCAGTTTATATGCAATATCCAGGTTTTCAAGTAGAATATGTTATTTTCCAACATGTGTACAAATATGCTCTGTGAAGGATCTTAAATATATTCACATGTATTTCACAGAATCACAGAACAGGTAAGGTTGCAAGGGAGCCCAGTGGGTCACCTGGTCCAAACAATGAAAATATTTGGCAGGAAGAATGAATTTAGCATTGTAGAAAAATAAGAAAAAGCTTTATGCCAGCTTTTGGTTAGATGTGCAGGAATGAATTATCCAGGTTTGGATCTGGATTTGTTGCTGGGTTTCTTTTTGTTGTTGTTGGGTTTGTTTGTTTGTTTTTGTAAAGGATTGACTTTCTTTAAATACAGACCTATAGGAAATGAA
>VWZG01000650.1:26741-67839 GCA_013396735.1 Grallaria varia | reverse complement strand
GGAAATGAAGATAGGTCAGCTATGAAGTCCATGAAACTATACCAGATTTTTCATTAAAAAGTAACAAATAGATAAGACGACACCACAAAATTTCATTTAGTAAAAACTAGTTTTTTATATAAGACAGTAACAGCAGGCTGTGACCAATTCCAGGAAAACTGATTTTGTGGCATAATAAAACTGAATATTAGACACAGTTTCAAGACTAATACTGCAAAAATGTTATATTGTAGAAATCTTGTGTTTGTAATTCTTCCTTGTTTTCTCAACACATTTAGTTCATAGATGTTTATTCTTCAGAAGTTTGTTCTGAGTTAAAGACCAGTTTTCATTACACTGCAATGAGATTATGATATTTAGCTTCTTAAAATCTTATGGACTCTTTTTACTTTCATTTTCTGCAATTGTCTTTTAGAATAGAGCAACACTAGCAATTTACTGCCTTATGTTGTTCTGTGCAGAGACTCAGGTTAACATATATACTACAAAAAAAAAAATAAAGGGCTGTTTCTTGTCTTTATCATTATCATATTCTTTTTTTTTTTCCCCTTGGTGGAGTGTATTTTTCATTACATATTTGCCCTACTGAGAGCAGCAGGATTCTGTAAACTCTGTACTGAAACCCATGTTTTCATCATTATCTCAGTTCTAAGTATTCTCATAATCACAAATGTAGAAGGGTTTCTTTTGCAGCAAAAATGAAAAAATTAATCTCAAGTGGTCCATTATCAAAGGTGAAAAAAACCCATAATTTTTTACAAGTGTAAAATAATAACCTGTATTTTGATTACCAGAATACATTGATTAATTGCTAGTAAATGAACACTACCTGAAAAATTATGAGTATTCAAAGTGCAGTTACTTTTTAGATGTGTTTAAGGAGAGAAATCACCACCATGTCTGCATGCATCTCTCCTCCATAATAACTCTTCATAATACCAAATCAAATGAAAATTAAAAAAATCTGAGTAATTTCAATTAGAATACTATATTTCAAATTCCTCCAATATTTTCACTGGCTGCAGGGAACATAACTGCTGTATTTACAGAGATAGTTGCTTTAGTATCTTGAGATAATTCATTGGAAGACTATCTCTGTAGGACAGGGAAGTTGAATAACAGTGGAGTTAATAGAGGTGATTATTCCAGTCAATAGTGTCCTGCTCCTCTCACTTTGTAAACCAGAGAATGCATTTTTTGGGTAGCAAGGAGTGAGATAGAGTCTGAGTTCAAGACTCTGTAAGACTGTGCATCAGGAGTCTGCAGGTCTAGAGATTCTTTCCAGTGAGCAGAACTCAAAACGTGTTCCAGGAATCATTCAAAGCTTCTGTTTGTCATAATTCCTACCTCTGCTTGGCATACAGCAGTCTCTGTTGAGAAATCTGAGTTATCTGACAATGCTGAGGTAAATTACTGTAGAATTTCTTCCCCTGATCCTCTGGCATTTACAACCATAGTAGCTGATGCAAATATGATTTGCGTCATGTACTAATAGTGATGTGTAAAGTGTGCTTACCTGTAATATAGCATTTTTCTCCATTTATAATCTCCTGCTGCTGTAATCATAAAAAATATTTGATAAATATTATTCAATCCGTTACAGAAACATATGCATTTTACTGTTTGGTAAAAATATTTGCTGTAGGATTCATTTATGCACTGATGATTGACAATTAAAACTCCATAAGCAATACATCTTCACCATACATTGCTTCAACATTTCTATTTCAATTTGTAACATTCATTTTAATCTTTATGAAAATGCTTGTACAGAAAATGAAGAGACTGGTTCCTTCCTTGCCCAGTACTGTACATCAGTCAGTGTTTTGTCAGTAAGAAATGACACAGACTTTAATGTATAGGATAGACAGCTTTTCTTAAAAAAGTGACCTATACATAGCATAATTGTCAAAATGCTTTTTGCTGCCTTCTTTCTCATCTTGATTTTTCTCAGTGTGAGTTTACTTAAATGTTGAAAAACTTTAAGTATCTTTCCCTCTTCCTTCCTCCCTCCCAACTGGGGTCTGTACCATGTCTCCTACCAGTCAGATCACGGGAGAGAGGAGGATATGCTCTTCTAGATGCATCACCATCTTGAAATACAAGTGGCTCCAAGGGAACCTACTCCTCTGACAAATGAGAATTAGTAGCGAACTAGAAAATCACCAGATGTGAGTGTAACATACTTTTTTAACCTCTGTTCTGAAAGTGGTGTTTTTCCTTTTATGACTAGGAAACAGATGCATTTATTGTACTAAGTGACAACTCTCTCTCTAAGAGAGGTAGAGCAAAACATAATATGTTTTTGTATCCTGTATACCTGCATGAGAGTCTAGTTAAATAGAGGATAATTATTAATGTTGTTTTGTTTGTGTCAGCAGCATTTGTATACCTTCTGTAAATATTTTTCACTTAGACACTTCTTTTTCACTTTTAAAGGGATGTCAGTTACTGAATCCATGGATTTATTGATTGTTCCTAGAGATGAACACGGAATTACCCTTATGTTAGTAATGATTATTTCACAGTTTACTGTGTTTGTAATTTCAAAATAAATAATGTAATTGCATTTTGTTCTCTGACAGGAGTAATTAACTACCTCTGCACAGTGTTTCCATAGCACGCATCTGCCAGTGATTTAGACTGTTTGTGTACTCACACTAGAACAGACAAGGAGGAGGGAGAAAACATCTGTCATCTATTTTATTTCTCACTACATTATGTATATAAAGTAAGTGCTGGTTATGCCTTAATGTTAGTGAGATAGAAAATTTCTTTGCATAATTTTTTCTGCTTCTAAACTGTCATTTTTATAGCCTTATGTTTTGGAAGATAAATAAATGCCTTCTGTGCCTTCTGTTGCCTGTAGGATGAATTTCAGAGCTATACTAGAGCGAAAGAGCTAATAGAGCTATGTTCAATGCATCTACCCTCTGATGGATAGATTTGTCTTATTTGTAGTAAATGTAGTATGAAAAAGACTTTTTAAAATCCATTTCTCATAGGCAAGGAACTAATATGTTGTCCTGTCTTCCAGTCTCTAAAGATTAATCCCAGCATTTCTGTCTGACAGGTGCTTACCTATTCAGGCATTAACTGGTTAAGCACTGGTCTTTGAAAATTTAGTTACTGTTTCCATATGACTGATTTCCCTCAATAAAATTAACACACTTTATAGATAAAATTTCTCTTGCCTTTGTGCTCTGTGAAGTTTCACAATACTTTGAAACAATCCTTCAGACTGATTTTCATGTGTTCCTCTCAATTTTGGTTCAAGTCTGCTATCTGGTTTTGTCCTTGGCTTCATGAAAAAGAACACACACAATGGAAGTCTTCACTCCTTTTTCCTTGAGCCTTGAAAGTTACCTGCCTTTTATTGCCCTGTAACAAAATAAGCACTGAACCTTTAATGCCACAAGGATAATAGCAATATTCAGTGGTATTTACAGGACCTTTTGTTTCTTTTTATCTTAGTACATTTCTAATTATGGTTTTTATTTATATTATAGAAGAGCTGAAGAATTCCAATTAGGAATGAGCCTCTTTTGTATTAACATTCTATTGAAAAAGAATTGCGCCATGCCCTGAGGAGTTTACAGTTTGATTTAACTCACAAAAGTGAATTAATTTAATACTTTGAAAGAATTGCTGTTATTAAGTCTATCGTATAAACCTGTGGGATTTTAACTGTGGTGTCTTATGCTTTACTTTTATATCTAGCTTTTAAAATCAGATGGCCAAACTGTGAGCCTCGCTTTGGTCATTTTTGCCCACTCTATCTTCCCCCACTCCAGAAGATTTAGTTATTCAAGTTAGAGACAAAAGCTTGAAAAAGTGAGCTTTCATGGCTGCAGCAAAGAATGGAAAGAAGAAAACTTCTGGACATTTTGGAAACTGTTTCATGAAATTAGGGCCTTCTAATTTTTGAGTATTTATGGCTTTCAATCAAATGAAAAATTCGTAACTCAAGTTGGTTGGCCAGAGTTATATAATACTGAGTAGCATAAATATGGGGACTTTGGCATTTATATTTCAAGGACCATTTAAAAAGTGAGTTGATTTAAGTACCTAGAAAGATGGCATGCTCACAGAGGGAAAATCCAGACTGCCATTGCTTTTAAACATCATTCATACATCATCACTATGTCATTCTTTTTCAAAAGGGTTTCACCAAAATCCTAGCTCTTACTTGTAGTGCCACAACTACAGTGTGGATCAGGAAAACCTCATGAGCAACAGAAAACCTATGTCGGACAAGATACAATATGTAGAAATGTTAATTTTGTGGCAGAATCATTTGATCATATACTCAGGACTACTGGAGTCTTGTGTCAGTTTTTCCCTTATGCCTCAGGATACGCAGTGAGCAGCGGAGCCAGACCCATGTCTCAAAACATCCAGATGCCAAAACATCTTGTGAAAACATCTGATGGTGAACCCTTTTCGATCTAAATATTCATAATGAATATTGTGCTATGCAGAGAAAAATTAATACAAAATTCAAACCATGGAGAATTTTTCTGTTATTTCCAGAAAGATGATGAATTATATGATAGCCTTAATAGAAAACATGTTATTTTCATTTAGCACACTGCTTTTTTCTGATTCTGTACTGAAAATTTTATATCCTGATGTTATTATAATAGGACAGGTGATTTTTGCCAGGCTAATTGAATGCAGTCAAAGTATTTATTTGAATATTTCTATTGTTTGCATATTTATTAATAAAAATCTGTTTATGACTAAAATCAGCATCGCTCACATAATCACATAGGATAGTGTTGTTATTATTGTTATTGTTATTGTCATTATTATAATAATTTTTATCACCATCATCATCAACTCATATATGTATCACCAATGTCCCAGTTACAGATCAAAGCCCCGCTGTTCTAAATTTTCTATGAGTGACAAGCCATTAGAAATTAAGTATGTAATCAAGACAACATATGTGTAAAGATGGTCAGGAAAATACAGACTCAATTAATAACTGTAAATCAGCTGAAAGCGCAGTGCCCCCAGGACATTTTTGCCTTTCCATGCCCTTTTTTCATGAAACAGCATGTAAATAGACCTCATCAGCATTTTACAGCAAAAGCAATCTTTCTTCTTTCATAATGAAGAAAGGTCAACGGGATTTTCCGATAATGTTAAATATTTCCTTAATCTGAAGAGTACAACTCTCAAGAAACTATGGTATATTATGGAGATATCTTCTACCATGAAAATGTCCCTAGATCAGATCACAGAGTAGATATTAAAGGTTAAAGGATTTGGCCCTTCTCCTAATCTAGCATAGCCCATACGTGGCTTTTTTTTTTTTTACTCAGTAATATAGGCTACTATCATTTATAGATGGATAAAATCCAGAGGCAAAACAATATTTTAGAAACTACAAAATATGAATTTTCTCCATATCTCATATACCTTAATTTATGGTTTTGGCTACTGAGCATCCTGGCTTTGGATTTTTTTGCTGAAAAACAAGATTCCAATTCTCCCTAAGTGTGCTATTGACCACTTTGTGATGGAATACAACCATAGAATTGCTGTACAGTCAACATAATTAATCAGTTATACCTATAATTTTTTTATCCCTCTTATTTTTCTCTCTTTGAGAGAGAGAAAAAAGTGGGGTGCCAGTGAAAATGAAGAAAAAGCTCCAGAAAGATTTACTAGAAAAAGAAATGTAAAGTAGCAGGCAGGATTACTTGCTGATCCTAAATTACTTTTAAGCCCTTCTTTTTTGTTTGTCTTAGCCCTTTAGAAGTTTTCATATAACCTGTTACTCTGTGTTGAGAAACATCACAAAACTGCACTGCATAGCTTATTTTTCTATTTAGGGAGAATTAACATTTACATAGGGATAGTTGACATTTTTTTCTTTATCTGAGACACTAATTTTTGCCCTTTAGGACACACTCTATATCTCTCCTTCCTCCTTTCTTCATCTTGGGTTTATATCTTCTAATTTATGGATCGAATGTTGTTCGCCAGCCTACCATTGTAAATCTTTCATTAGTTGGTCTGGATTTAGGCTGAGGGAAAGGAGGGAAAATTGGTTTCATGCCTCTTATGTGGTGCAGTCTCTTTCCCTCTAAAATACAGCATCTCCAAATGAGGAGCAGATAAAAAACTTATTGGAACTAATACAAAAACTTCTGTCTGTAGTAACTGTTTGCAGCCAGAATTGCCTGCTGGATTCTTTCGTCCTTGATCAGTCCCTTTTGCCAGATCCAACTCTACTATTTTGTTTCAATCCTTCAGAGCAAAACGTATGTTCTTTATGTTTTCATTGCATTTCCTTTTGCTCTCATCCATAGAGTGTTCATTTTCTGTCAGTACACTGAATCAAAAAAGTGGGTAATTAAGCAGTTACTGTGAGAGTCAAATGCATTTTCCTCCTAATCCTCAAGATAAAACACTAAGTGAATGTCAAATACAAAAAATTGATACAGAATTTTTAATACAATTAATATATTAATTCACATTGTTTATTTATTTCTAATTCCTGAACCTACTTTTCTCACAGCACCACTGTTCAAAATGTAACTCTATTACAGCCAAGCTAACAGAAAAATATTTTAGGACCAACAGAAAGTTTAATATCCAGTGAGATCAGCACAGAAAGGAAGAGTTTTCTGCCCTTCAATAAATCTTACAAGTCCCCATTAGTTATGTGCAAGCATATTCGCTTTGAACAGTGTGTTACTTTGTACTCGAGGCTGTACTTCACAAAGAATAAATTGTGGCACGCTGGGTATCTTGCCAGGCATTTCTGTTGTAATGAATCAGAGGGCTGGTCTGTGACTCCCACACCCAAGGAGCAGGAGAGAGTATGGCAAGGCTTGAGTGGGAGCAGCCGTCACTGCCTCAAAGGCCCTGCTACTTTTTCTGTTCCCTTGCAAATGCCCCTAGTAGCAATTTTCTTCTCTTACCCCATTGTCACAAAAGATGAAGAGAGAAATACTGTTTAGTGCAAACCTCTTCTGCTGACTAATGTAAAAATTCCCTATTAACCTATGAATCTGTAGTACTTCCATTGACATCAGATGCTGGAAGCAGCTGTCAATGAATATTCACCTGAAGGGAGTCCATAGGTCTTTCAAAAAGATGTTTATTCCTAAACCCCAATATTATTTGGAGTCTTTTTTTATTACTGTTAATCACATTTTGTATTGAATTTCTATAGATAATTGGATTAAATTTTGTATGTACTTCAATACCGCTAGGATGGGGCTTGCTTTGTTGGAGGGAATTTTTTACAAACAGATTAGGCACACTCAGTAATCAGTGAAATGCTTTGCCTGTAATCAGAATTTCCCTGCTAAGTCACTTGTGACAGTGGAGAGGATAACAATCTCAATTGAAACCTTTCATATCTGATCTATGTTGTAACTAGTAATACTATTTAATTAGCATTTGAAAATTAAATTTTGAAATGGAACATTTTAATGCAGTTGAATTTCTGCAGGATCTAGGAAAATAAACCCATGTGATTTTTATTTTAAGACTACTATACAGTTTTTCATTTGAGCATTGACATAATGTAGCATAGTTTTAGATGGAGTATTTCCTCTAGAAGTAACCTACACAATTTTTTAAATACTAGATTTCAGAATCCTTCACAACCTGTAAAGACTGTGATTAAGGTTCATCTGGTATGCACTCAAAATAAAAATGACCCAAGAATGTTCAATTATTGAACTTTTATTAAATAGCATAATCCAACTAGTCCTCTATTCTTAAAAGAAACATTTTAAATTTTAAACATTTTAAAAAATATAAAATGCGCTGGTTTTCTCATCAAACATTAATATTAAAACATAGTAACAGACTATCCAAAAGATCATTCTGAAAGGGAATCACTATCAAGTTCAAAATGTGAGATGTATGTCCCTGAAACTTACAGTGTGCTTCCTCTCATCATGTACTGCCAGGGAGTGTTGGGAGCATGAGGTGCAATGTAGAGAAGACGACCTCTGCCATCAACTACAGCTGGCATTCAGGGCTATATGGAAAAGAAGTTTCAGGATGTCTGATAAATCTCCTTCCTTTTTCTTTTATCTACACTTCATATTTTTGAGAGAGGATAGTATTTTTCCTTTATCAAAATATTTACTATATAATCCTGATTTCATTTCAACTGATGTATGAATGTAACCTCTTAATTAAGCTGCTCTGGAAACAGAGGCAGTGGGGTGAAAGAGGGATGTTCAAACACTGCTCTGGAAATGAGAATATTGGGTTCTCAGTTGTAGACCTTTGGTTAGCTGAGTAATCTTTTAGTGTACCAGTTTTCTATTTGTAGAACAAGGGTGATAATATTAATCTACTCTTTAAATGTTTTTTCATTAAAAAAGCACTTGCAAAAGTGGAAGTGATACAGAAGTTAAAAATAGTCAATGTATCTTAAGAGAGAAAGTGACTTTATGGCAGGAAGGAACTGCCCTATGAGGCGTCTTATGAAAAATTGAAGAACAGAAAGAAAATCAGATTCTGACTTAACACAAAAAGCAAGCATTTACTCTGTAATTCTCTTTCTAAGCTGGTATCATTGTAGACGCTGAGCTGTCAATAAGTAAGGCTTTGTCAAAATTCTCTCTTGGGACAAACAGGAGAGAAAACTATACTGATGTAATGATTTTTTTATTTTCTTGTTTATGTGTAAAAGGGAAAAAGACTTGTGTGTTTATAATAGTGTTGAATAAAGCTTACTTACTGGTAGAAAAGTTACCAGTGGAAAGAGGAGAAGGAGCAAGCAGTTAATAACTTATCTGTTTCTCTCTCTGATGTTATTGGAAGACAAGCTGTAGGAAATTGCTGCAGTTGTGTCCTGTTGAATACTCTGCATATGACAAATTGTTACACAGAAGTCTAGAAACCAAAAAATTATGAAGATAACTAGTGAAATTTTAGGTCCTCTAGAAAATATGAAAATATAACTTGTTTAATAGGTTTTAAGTTGTCACAGGACTTTGACATAACGTGAGTTGGTAATACAGCAACAGTACGGCTGTTCATCTACATGCTTCTTTGTGTTACATTTCAGCCGCTGTGAAGCCTTCTCTTGCTGACATTGCAAACTAGGAGACAAAAGCCACTTAGGCTCCTTATCATTAATTAATCCTAGATTACATTAATATTTATGAAGGTGTTGAGATTGCAAGTCTTAAGGCACATGTTCTTTCTTGTATAAGTCTGAGAATTCATAAGATGGCAAATTGTGAGGAGGAAATCATACATCTGGATAAAAGTTCTGACTCTATCAAGTTAGTTTATTTTTTGTCAAGGAAAGCATTGCTTCCACTATGCAAATGATTTCCAATAAACAGGATAATTTGGCAATTTCACAAAACTGAAGAATAAAGCCAGGAGCCTGAAATGTACTGTTTAGCAGTTTTCAGGAGGAGGGAACCAATTTTATCCTGAAACGATTTCTCCTTTAGAGAATATATATTTCTTGTTTTGCATTGACTATGTTTGTCATTGACAGTGAAATTTGTCTGTGCTACCTGACCCTGCATGACCATCTGTCTGTTCTGGCTGGGCAGTGTTGTCTGTAAGCACAGATCTGACCTCAGCCACTGGCACATTACGACCAAGGTCATCCAACCAGCTGGAAGCCTTGCGGAGTCAGGCTGGCCCATGGAAATGTTTTGAGAGGTCTTTACCCAGGAGTTCTTCTGCTGGACCAAAGGGGTGGTAGAACTGCACGACCAGCACATTTTGGGAATTCCTTTGAGTGATAAAAATGAAACTCTGATGGTATTTGTTAGGGGGTTTTTTTGTTATTATTTGTTGGGGGTTTTTTGGTTTTTTTTTTTTTTGGTTAGTTGGGTTTTTTTCTTCACAGTGAGCAGTTTTTCACATCCAGAACTTGGGATCTATACAAATAGGTCCTTTTAGTCAAAATACAAACAGTTAATATGGATTAAGTTTCCAAAGAAGTGACAATGCCCTTAAATTCACAGAACATATATATATTAAGTTTTCAAATTACGAATAGTTGTTCTAAAAGAACTTTTAACTGCTAGGATATGCTTACATGTATGTAGAAAAGTAATGCTGAACTAAAACCCAAGTCAAAAGTTACCTCTGTTTTTCTGCTGTAGTTGTTGAGTAATGTAATTTTACTAAAATTATAAGTACTCATGCTGCTTTATGTCACACATTCATTAAAAATCTTTTGTTTCTATCAAGTGCAGCTTATAAATAAGGAATAAATGGAGGCAATTATTTTAGCTTACTTATTTGTGAATATGGTTTTAGAGCAAACTCTCTTTGGACAACTATAGTATCTCTGAATTTGTGTGTGATTTTTATGATAATTTCTTTATCCTGAATCCGTATTATCCTCAGAGTGATAATATATTCCCAGTCTTCTGGACCAGGACCGCTTAATTAAGAAATTACTCTAATGATCTCCTTGATGAACTGTTCTAAATTGTGTAATTTAAGTTTCTGGTTTTAGCCCTTTAAAAAGATAATCTTTCCAAATCTGGCCCAAGTTACTCTGTGTACTTGCAGTATTTTCAGGCTTAATGACACACTGAATATTTCACTCTTGACCAGCTTGAATCCTAGGTGATTTCTCAACGTCTTCTCTGCAGAAAATGCTGTAGTTAGCTTGTTTATTATTTTGGTTCTCCTGAGTCCCATTTTCTCCAAAGGATCAAGTTAATTCCTCACCAGAATGGAAATTTTCTGTCCTCTGGTGGTCCACTGAGGGAGAAGGAATTGTGCTGTCAAACAATATCCAAGTGGGGAAAAGCTTAAATATAGGGAGAAGAAATTTCTGATGGAAACAGTGAAGTACACAATCTATAGAATATTCCTGGCAGAAGGAAATTGAAATTCCATCTCTTCTAGTGAGATGCTGATCTTTCTCTGAGAATTGGTGCTATTCTGTAATTGCTTAAATCCTTGCTGGCTTAATTATTTTGGCTGTTTACACAAAAGCTTTTCCATATTCAATTAGCTCTTCAGTATGTCTGTATCAACAAATGTAATAAGCACTCAGTTATATTCTGGACTTCTCTGGTCATCACTTAAGCAAAACACTCTTTGTTTACAAAACCAGTAGTTAGAATTTTCCTTCATCTCCACTCGTTTCCAGTCTCAAAAAGAGTCACTCAGGAAAGTCTGTGAATATTTCTGATTACCTTCAGTGTCTCTTTGCTTGTTTTTGCTTCCATTGTTGCAGTCACTAGGCAAGTAAACAAAACTTGTTGTTCATTTTTAAAAGATAAGGATTCTGTGGTGGATCATCTTAAACAATAGTCTTACTAGATCATGTGTATACCACGGATCATTTTTACAGAAATTAAGAACAGTGAAAGGAGAGATAGGAATGTGAAACCTCCAGTACGATGCACTTCAGGATGATGCTGGAGCTTGCTGACTTTGTACTGTGTGAGACCCAGCTGTGGCCGGTATCCACCTGCCTGTGTCACTGTTCCCAGGGAGCTCTGCAAGCCCCTGTGCTCTTCAGAGCAGACTAGCAATGCTCTGTTGCTACACGAGCTGACACCAGATGGGCAGTTGCTACTGATGGCACAAAGGTGCTGAGGTCAGTGGAGAGCTCTGTGCTTCAGTGAGCCACCCACATCATGCTGCTTTGCAACTTCAAAAACTACTGATAAGAGAAAAAAGCACCCAAGTGAGGTTAAACAAAGTTTTTTCAATGTGTCAAAAAAAACCTCCGTGTCTGGTTTGAATAGAAATTTGCAGTGTCGATATTCAAAACTAGATATGTGGGATGATACTTAGGGGGCAAAAAAAGGACTTTTGTTGACTTCTATGGCATTGATAGTGTACGCATTCTTTAATTTGAATCAATTAAAAATATATCATAGTGTAGAATGTAATTACATTTTTAGTTCAAAGAAGCATTCAGTCTTATTTTGCTATAAAAAAGCCCGCTCCATGATACCTGTTTTTTTAAAACATTTAACTTTTGTTATGGTTATGATTAAAATTTTTCCCTTTTGCATCTTAAGGAAGGTGGAAGTGTCAGCAAAAAACAAATTCTGAACTGAATTATGTATTGATCTTTTTTGTCCTAAAGATTCCATCATTCTTTTTGGAATAAAATCCCCAAAGTAAACTACACCACCATATTTTACTCCCTCACAGTGTAAAATATTTAGCTCTGCATTTTGAACCAGGGCTAATAGCAACAGTGCAATTTTATGCCTCCTAAACCATACTTCAGTCTGGTAACCTCCTCCCTATCCTGTACTTAATTTTATGAAATGTTTCCTTCTTTCTGTCTTTGGTCCATCTTCTTGCCCCAGGATCTCTGGAAGGGATGCAGAAGCATCTCATCCACTTCAGCCCATTTCTTCCCCAGCCCTTTTGGCTGCAGGTTTCTAAGTAATTCAGGAACAGCCGATTAAGTGTTTAGGAAAATTCATGAGCTTCTTTCAAAATCTGAGGGGCCAAATGGAAAGAATAATGAGGATTAAAAATTCACAGAGAAAGCTAAGACAGATGAATCCTTTATTTTTCCAAGAATAAACCTCTGGATGAAAAATATTGTTCTTGGATATTGTACATCTTCTAAAGTGTTTTCTCTTAAGTCAGCAGACCCATCAAACCACTGCTGCACATATTTCATACTACATTTCAGCAGCATATGACATCTTGACTGTCCAAAGCTTTAGTGAAATGAAACTGCTCTCTGCCTGTGGTGGTCAGGTGTCTGCAGTGCCCATGTCTAGAGAAAATATTTCCTCACAGCTGGAAGAGCACAAGTACAAGAAACAATCTAGTTCTGCTGAACAGCAGAAAACTAATTGGTCCTTATTCTCATATGGTTTGTGAAAGCACAGTACAGTACAATAAATCTGTGAGAAAGCCCTAGTACAAGCTGGCAAATAGTTTGCATTCATGGGCTTATTGAGAAGTTTCTTAGTGGTGTAGGAGCAGGATAACAAAGGAACAGTTAGATTATTCCACCTATGATAGCCTCACAACCATTTCTTTTCAGCTAAGACATTGTGTTTTCTAGTTCACACATGCTGTCCACATTCATCAGGCAGGATTCGCTCTTTGCGTAAGCCCTGCTGATGTCAGTGAACCTACACCAGCAAAAGTTTGGCTAAGCTCTTTATCCATGCTTTGACAGAATTACTTCAATGAGCCCCTGAGAATTATGAGTTTCTCATTTCTGTATTGCTTTTGAAAGCAAAGTAATGCCTTCAGTAAAATACAAGCTTTTAACAGAAACATGAGAAAATACTCCATGTAGCAGCAAATAGGAACAAATAAGCTTTTAAGTCAACATTGATTGATCAGAAAATATTTTATTTCATATGAAGTGAAATAGCTGCCTATTAACTCTGACAAACTTCCAAAGGTGTCTGTTTTTGTTCCTGTTCATATTAGCACCCAATTCACTAGCAATATAAAACCCACTGTGTCTGTCTGGCAGGAGTAATGAGCACCTGTGTAGGATACCTGCATCTACAATTAAATCCTGGAACTTCTGTATTGTATCTAAACAAACAGAAGATTAAAATCTGTCTGTTTCTATCCTGAGAATTATTTGGGAAATTTGGTTGTGTGCAGTCCACAGGGAATTTAACCTGGCCCTATCATGCATCACAGAGGGCACTTAAACTGCATAACCATTAATTTAATCACCCAGTAGTTTACCACTGGGAAAAGAAGGGAGAGAGGGGAAGGAGACCCAAGAGGCACAAGGTAGTTATCCTTCGGTTATCTGCTCCACAGAAAACATCACCACAACAGGCATTAATTGACTTCCTCCTTGCTAATCTCTACAGAAGCTGGAATTCACTCCAAGCTTAAGCAGGTCTAATAAAACTATTACCTTCCTTCACAGACCTTGCCTCCTATACTGAAACAGGCTTTGTGTGATGGGGATGGTCCCTCTCAAGCAGCCCTGAGGCTAGCTGATTTACAGGGAGGTTTAAGGTGACTATGAATGCAGTGGAGAAGGAAATGCTAACTTTCCTCTCCACTGTTGTCACCCCAAAATCTTTCAGGGCATTCAGCTCATATACCAAAAGTTCATTATGACTTTTTTCCTTCAAAATGTATTTCTACTGAAAAAAAAGAAGTCATCAACAGAAAGAGCTCTATTTAGGTATAGACACACATTATCTATCTCAATTATCAGTAAAATTTATTTATTTATTGGTATTCTTACTGTTGTTCCATATTTTTTCTTATGAACTATGTACTGGATTTATGCCTTTGTCATTGATTATTCTACATTAACACAAATTTTCAAAAGCGGAGATATAAACCCTATGACTTTCTACTGAGGGCTCTTCACAGATTTTTACACTTTAAAAGGCATAAATGTCCATCTGATTTGTTGATAGAACCATATGCCGCACAGTTCCATCCAATTACAGTTGTGGTAGACTGTCATGTTTCTGTTTCTGGCTAAAATATATTTTAAAGAAAGGCAATCAGTCTTGAAGTAAAGTTCTCAAGAAATGGAGAACTGTTCTTTACCTCAGTAATATATTTTGAGAGTTGACTCACTAACCACTCTCTTAATGACATATGCATGCCTTTATTTTTAATATAAATCCGCATGGATTTAGTATCCAAAGTTTTAAAGCAGGCTGGTTTTCTATTGAAGTAATGTATTTCTGCAGTTAAAAAAGGTTGCTATTGTATTTTCTTGGATATATTCCAACACTTCGATTAAATAATGTCTCAGGCTTCTCTTTTGATGAGGTAAATGGGGTTGTTCTGTTCTCTTCAGTGTGCCAATCTCCCTTTTAAATTGCAGAAATCAGAATGAGCTGCAGTACTCCAATTTTGTTTTCACTGGTCATCATGCAGATACATAATGGCCACTTTTTTCAAAATCATTTACTGTTCACATTAGCTTTTCTGGGTGTGTTTGGTTGTCAGTCCTTGTGGAAATAATGACACTTTTATATAAATTACCTGCTTTAGGCATACAAATTTGAAAATACTTGTATTTACTCCAAGAAACTCATCCGAAAAAGGACCTTGATGTAGAGAGAATTTAGCATGCCCAGGGGCATCTACTGACTTTAATGAGGTTTTATACAAGCCCGAATACCTTCCCATGTGGTAATCCATGAATCAAATTTGAAAATAATTAGGATCCATAATGGGAAAAAATGAGGGTAAGAGAAGATAAATACACTGGAAAAAATGACACTTTAATTTCATGATTATATTTTAAAGTATTTTAATTTTATTTATTGTTATTTTGCTTATTAAGATCTCATTTTATTTTACCTATGTCTGAATAGTAAATAGAAAACTGATAAACTGTAGTANAACTGATAAACTGTGGTAAGAAACAATAAAATGGAACTGGAAGACAAATCATATAACAAAATTATAAAGTCTTGATACTTGTCCCATTGATTTAATTTTTAGAAGCATATATGTCATCTAAAGCTAAGGATTTAACAGTATCACTGTATTTTCATTTGGAGATTATTCATTGGAAAATTTTTTTGCAAGTGAAAATCAATTAGAAGAGTACTTCATGTATTACTTTCATCTTCAATGCCTATGGGGATAGAACCCTAGAAAAATAATCAGAGATCGCATGGAAACGTAAATCAATTTGTTAATAATTTCAGAACATTTACAGGATCTAAATATGAAAACTGAACAAAAGCTTTCTGATACTGATTTTAAGCTGCAGTTTCAGCAATCTGTGGCAAGAGGCAAGTGAAAGATGGGAGGCAATTTAAGCAATTTTGTCTTTCATTATGATCCAAAAGTCAGGAATGCTAAGCATACATGAGAGAGCATGAATAAGCAAGGCCAGAAATCTCCTTTTCTCCTCCACAAGATTTAAGTAGTTGCTAAGATTCATTAATTCCAAAAGAAGCAAGACTTTGACTTCTGGAGTAACTTCTAAAGTCCAAAAGAGCAGTTTCTCTTTATTGTAAGTGAAGTTTATACCTGGCACAGTCCCACAGTTTTTGCATGACAAAACTGGATAAATATTGAACCATTCTAGATAGTCTGTAGTTTTCTTGCACCAATGTAGACCGCCAATGCCATGAATATCCCTCTGAAAGAAGGAATTAATTTCAGCCAACTGAAGTCAGTAGTGGCACTCACAGTTGAGATTCACTCATTTGGCAAAATCCTCAGTTTTGACAAAATGGTCAGAGAACCTGTGGGCTAAGTGGAGGTCATATTTGATTCCCTTGATTTAGAAGATCCCAGGAGATTTATCTAACTCCCAGCAAAATTTAAAATCTGTTTCCATTAATCAAGATATGTGGAGAGGGCAAATATTTCCGCTGTAAGTAAATGACTAGCCTATAAGTAAAATGCACTGTTGAAGTTCAAGGAAGACCTGATTTTCTGAGGTATTTTGCGACAATTCATGTGCATGAAGTAAGTAAATCCAAAGGGAACTACTTTTCAAAGTTTCATCTCTTCTGCACTGGTTATTTTCTTGTTGAAATGTTCTGAGACAGGCTACTCCAACTCGGAAAAAGTTGGAAGGGGGAAAGTGCCTAAAAATGTCCCTGACAACCAAATAATTTCATACTTCTGTGTCAAGTCTGAACTGATGTAAAGAGAAACTTGATTTAATTATAGAAGATTAAAATGAAGTAATGATATTGAAAAGCTTTGCTCAGTGGAATAAATTTTGCTTCTTTGGAATAGCTGTTTCAATATGGAAGTGTTCTCTTCTCACTTCTGGTAATTACAGCTGTTACCCCAAACAATAAAAATCCACTAACAGAGCCTGTCTAATGAATTAGGCGTATTCTTGTTGTCAGGCACTGATGTATCGTATGATACTATTATGGTTTTTGACTGGACACCACAAAAGTGTGAGATCATTTCCACAACACATCAGAAGCTGTTGTGACCACAGAACATCAAATCATTCTAGGCCTGGAATTAAGATGGGAAATTATGCTTTTCAATATCAGTAGCCATTTCACATTAAGAGTTTGAGATCCCTCTGTAGCACTTAACAATAACACATTATTCTGCAATATGTTGCTGCACATTGTAACAACATTGTTTTCACTTCTTTTGGTTTATGAAATTAAGCAAAACTATTTTAAATCCTCAGGTAGAGAGGCTTTAATAATAGCAGCTTGTAATGAAGCTTCAGTCTGTTCTGTTTATAACCATTTTTATGTGAAAGTAAAGAGTGGAATTTTTTTTACTCAGCCTGCCAGTTTTCTTCTGTGCCGATTCTGCAAATATTTACTCATGAGTTTATTTTTAGGTATGCATGTGTTTGCTGAAGGTCAGGTGCTCAAGAGCTTGGGAACATAAGAAATGTTGCTCCAGAACAGAGTAATGGTTGGGTGATTTCCATATCCTGTTCCAGCGATGACCAGTGATGGATGCTTCACATCTACTTAATGGTGCAGTAATATATCATGCAGATATGACTGTCCTTATCCTAGACAACCCTGGCTGAAGAGCACTGAATCATCAGGATTGCTAATATTAAAGCTGTTACCAGCATTGCTGTTTAATGGTAAATCTTTTTTAGCGAATCGTTCTACCTCTATTATGTTAGACCAGTTTTAGAAAGGAGTAGCTCTGCTGTTTTCAATACAGTTTCACCAAAGAGTTGAATGCCTAGGAAGCCAAATTTCATGTTGGGAAGGGGTGATGATTCCAGTCATTCATTATTTCCAGTGTCATTTCCAATGACAGATTTCAAGTGGTGTCAGTGGAAATGTATGCTCATCCTTCTATAACCAGGAATAAAAGTATAAAACTACCAAGGTGCTTTCCCATTGTATCCTGATAAAATCACAAAAATAGTGATGAATGTATATTAAAAATCACTTCTAAACACAAACTCAATCGTAGACACCTGATATGACACTCCTACTGTGTTAGAGTTGTTAATTACTGTGAACATGAACAATTTGGTTTGCTGTTGAGCAATGTTCCTAGAGGATGATATGCTCTGTCAACAGCTGTATTCTTGAACCTAGAGATAGAGCAGAGGTAGACTCTAGGTATTTTTAGGATTATTTCATGAAAGACTAGGCATAGGAGGCTGAGATTCAGATTCAGTAAAGCAAAGCGAAAGGGAAAAGTGGAAGAGGATTACTAGTGCACTTTCCTAGGTGTACTGATTTTCTTTCTGGCAGATATTCGTCTGGCCAATTGCTGGAAACTTGTAATGTTGAAGACTTCCAGGCAATTTATTCTCTGTTTCTCTCTCTCTCTGTCTCTCTCTCTCTCTCTCTCTCTCTCTCTTTTTTTTTAATGCATTTTGCCCTGATTCCTGATCTCTCTGCATTATATTTTTTTTTCTATTTTGAGAAGCAGAAAATACTATTTCATTTTCTCTGATTTCTACTATGTGCTTTGACACCATTGATTGTTCTTCCTTCCCTCTGAAAGCAGGACAGGCTTTATCCAGTCAAGCTGTCATTTGAGTTATGGTGTCTGATTACGCTTGTTGCTATTTTCTGAACTTCACTGAAAAGATTCATATCTTTTTCTTAGGTGACAGCTCAAAACTTAGCACAATGCTACAACCAAGGCTCTTCAAGTTCTGGACAGAGAAAGGGATTATTTCAGGCATCCCCTGGACTATGCTCACGGGTTGATGTTGTCATTTCTTGAAATTTTAAGCACAGTCAACTGTTCATATATTATCCAGACCTTCCTCTTGGGATCCACTGTGCAATAAATTGCCCTTCAGTCTTTATCTCCTGAGAATACTCATTGCACATGGTCTTAACGTCTTTTTCCTTTGAGTTAAACTTTCTTTTAAAAAATATACGAGAACCATTTTGAGCGCCAGTGCCAGCTCCCTGTGATACAGGAGGTAATTAGGCTGATTTAACATTATTTGTTCTTGACATATCTGTGTTGGCTGTACATTATATACTTGCTGTCTTCCAGATTCTAAAAATTTGAGGTTTCTTCCTGCAATCTATCATACCATGTTTTATTGTGTCAGCCATTGGTTCATAAATATCTATAAGAGAAGAGAAACTGACATCATCTACTTGGACCTGGGCAAAGCATATGACACTGTCCCACGTGATATCCTTGTCCTAAACTGGAGAGACATAGATTTGCTGGATGGACTACTTGGTGGATAAGAATTGCCTGGATGGTTGCACTCAAAGTTGTGGTGAACTGCTCAATGTCCAAGTGGAGACCAGGGACAAGTGACCTTCCTCAGGAGCCAGCATTGGGACCGGCACTGTTTAACATCTTTGTCAGTGACATAGACGGTGGCATTGAACGCAGTCTCAGCAAATTTGCTCTCAACACCAGGTTGTGCTATACATCTGACAAAATGGAGGGAAGGGGTGGCATTCAGAGGAATTCAGGCTTGAGAGGTGGGCCTGTGTAAATGTCATGAAATTCAGCAAGGGCAAGTGTTAAGGTTCTGCATGTGGGTCAGGGTATTCCCAAGTACAAATACAGGCTGGGTGGAGAATGGACTGAGAACAGCCCTGCCAAGAAGGACTTGAGGTGCTGGTGGACAAGAAGCATGACGTTACCTGGCAATGTGTGCTTGCAGCCCAGAAAGATGACCGTATTCCAGGCTGCATCAAAAGAAGTATGGCCAGCAGGTCGAGGGATGGGATTCTGCTTCTCTGCTCTGTGCTGCTCTGGTGAGAATCCACCTGGAGTACTGCATCCTACTCTGGAGTCCCCAGCACAGGAAAGACATAGACCTGTTGGAGCAATCCCAGTGGAGGACCACCAAGATGATCAGAGGAGTGGAGCACCTCACCTATGAAAACAGGCTGAGAGAGTTGGAGTTGTTCAGCCTGGGAAAAAGAAGACTTTGGGAGACCTTGTGGCACCTTTCAGTACCTAAAGGAGACCTGCAAGAGGCTGAAGAGGAACTTTTTTACAAGGGTATGTAGTGATAGGACAAAGAGAAATGGTTTTAAACTGAAAGAGAGTAGATTTAGATTAGATAACAAGAAGAAACTCTTTACTGTGAGAGTGGGGAGGCACCCAGTCAGGTTGTGCAGAGAAACTGTGGAGGTCTCATTCCCTGGAAGTGTCCAAAGCCAGGTTGGATGAAATTCTGAGCCACCTGATCTAGTGGAAGGTGTTCCTGATCATGGCAATGGGTTTGGAATGAGATGATCTTTATGGTCACTGCAAACACAAAACATTCTATGATTCTATGAAAATGAGATTTCTTCTGTGTAACTGCGTCCCTACCTGTGTTGAAAGTTTTAGTTATCAACTTAAAATCTTAATCCTCTTTAAATAGTGCAAATGAAAAAAGAAAGTTTATACTTCAATTATATAAATTAAAATATTTTTTTTGTTTAAAGATATGTGCAGGGCCTTTTGTTGAATTCTCTGAAGGAGAAAGAAGAGGTAAATGTGTAGAAGGAGACCAACAGATGACAAGGTCTCAGAGGTAAGTTGTTCATCAGGTAATGAATTGTACAGGTGATGGGCTGTATTTATTGATCGTTCGAGTAAACTACAGAACATTTTGCAAGGTCAGGCAAAATTTCCTTGATAAAGTAAATAATTTGCTGTGTAAAAATTTATTTACTTTGGTATCAGGATTTGATCTAGATCATTTTTGGAACCCTCTGCCCAGCTGTTTTAAATAAATACTACCAGCCTGCTGTGTACTGACTTCTGGTTTAAAGGGAGTATCCAACACTGTGCTGCATTAAAAAGTTCCCCCCCAAAACCAACCAACCAATAATCTAGATCAAATATTTTGCATGTATACTAATTTTGTAGATCTGTGAAATTAATTTCAGATGGAGGTTTCATTAGTGTTTATTTCTCTTTCTCTTGCAGTTTAGAATATTGAAATACATCTGTTTCAATTCAACACATGTTCCTATATATACAGCTGAAATTAAAACAGCAGGTTTTTCTGGGGGGGATTTTTTAAGTAATGACTAAATTCTTGTAGTATTTTAACTCAAGGCTTGAGAAATCAAAAAAATGGTTCGCACAGCCATGTTATACTGTTAAATGGTAGTGCTGGTAATAGAGATCGATTGATTTACACGTGAGGCTCCCAGGGAATTTGATGGGAAACTGCCACAGGTCAAGGACAGTCTGTGATTCTAAATACAATTACATGGTATACAGTGTGAAAACTCCAGTACTGCAAAGACTTATACTTGTCTATATTCCACTGTTTAACTTGCCATAGGTGCTGATGGATCCCTTCCTAATGGTGAAAAGAAGTTGTATTACCTGTTTGTGAAAAGCTGAAAATGAGGTAATATATTTTGAAACAGGGAATCGGGGTTGCATTCATTAACAGTGTAAAAATGGCTCCAATTGGTCTATAATTAATTAGGATGTTCTGCACTCAAACCCGTTCTTAGAAAACTGTCAGCCTAGGTCAGTACTAAGTTAGGTGTGTTAACTTCATACATTGATTTTAAAGGAGCTATGGTGGTGTAGAGCAGGCAGGAAATTGGCTTGCCACTGTGACATTGGGAGTCAGAGCCTAGGGCCAAATTAGCATTATATCAGCTAAACTGTAACTTCAATGCAGTTTAGGCAGCTCAGCTCTTGGAGGCTCGTTTACAAAATCTGTCTGACTGCTTAGATGTGCCAATAGACTTCCTTTTGGTCAGCAACATTAGTTAGCTCCCTAAAATCTAGATGTATATAATACTATTTTTAAACCCAGTCATAGTATTTACTCATTCATCTTACACCTGGAGACATTAAACCAATTTGCAAATGTAACTGGACACATTTTCGTTTGAAGAGGAGGTGGGATCTCCTTGTGGATCAACAATATTTTTCATGGAGTACAAAATTCTGAAAATTAAAAATTTGCTCCCATGAAGTTGCGTTATAATACAACCTGCAAATCGAACAGATGTCCATTTACACCAGCAGGGAATATGGCTCATACTAAAACTTCCAGTGACCTATCTTTTTGGTTCAAATAGGTTTCATTTATACCCTAAGGGTTTTCTGGACATCATTGTTCTCCTTGAAATCCCAGCCAACACATATTAAAGAAGTTCAAGAAATACTGCCCATAGCAAGCAATTAAAGGAAACACAGACAATGCTCAACCAAGGTACTTGTCCTTCCTATTTCTAAGGAAGGACAAGTTGTTAACAGTCTGAGAGAATTCCCTGATAAAGTCAATCTTGCAAAATAACTTGAGAAGCCCATCTCTGCAATGTCCTCAGTTTATACAACCATGTTACTGAGTCGAAAGGGAAATGGTTTCCCTTGCTTTAGCCAGTTATAATGTTATGCAAATAGAAACACCAAGGAGGTGCAATTTTTAATCTCCTGGCCTTGTATCATTATGGACATCTAAATGGATATGAAAATAGGTTAAGTGCCTGTCATGGACAGACTGCTACAAGCGTCCTTCTGACCTGCATGAAGGCAGTGCAAGACGGATATGCCTTCAAACAGCAGTGGCTGCCACTGTAGGGCATACAGGCAGACTATCGTCTTTGGGCATAAGTCAGGTGTGACTTAGTGTGCTTCTATGGATGCCAAGCTCTCCATTTATCCCAGATGTGAGTTTGGCATGCACAAAAATGGGTATGCAGAGTAGCAGAGATGGTACATTTCTGGCATCCACGTTTTGTCCTCTGTAGGAGCACTTCTGATTTTCTTTACATTTCATCTCTCTGTAAAGGGTTGTTGTGGAAGCTGACACACAGTGTTTTGACATTGATCCTACCAATCCTTCAGGTGTTTTTCCTAGAGCTTTGCAGTCTCATTTCATCCCCTTTCTATGTTTAGCACTGCCTGTCATTTTTATAAATCAAAACAGTCTGCACTGGTCCTGTTTCTTCTATTGTCAGCAGTTTCTTGATCACTAATTTGATGGTTCTTTAACTCCTCCTCTTTGACCAACTCCTTTGTAGGTATAAAGTGTGTACACCTCCTGCTTAATTTAACTTTTGCCTCCCTATGAAGTTTTTGTATGTAGATTATAACACCACAGAGTGTGTTACACACCGAGGGAAGCAGGATTAAAGGAGTCCATACAATACAATACATTTACAGTGCAGTACCATACAAGCAACTCAGAGTACAAGGAATGCTATAGCACAATATTTGCATCTCTGAATTTGATACTATGTATTCTTTAACGTTGCTGAGAATGTTTACTTTTTGGAGCTCAATGTCAGCTAAAAAGCCAAATCATAAAATATGCACTTTTCATTCCTACACGAATGAAACAGACTTTCAAAAAGAGGCTTTCAAAAAATTTGAGAAGTAATTAAAAAAATAACTGCGAGTCATTTTAAGGCAAAAGTATGTACATGAGATGAAGAAAGTAGAGAGATATTTTTACTACTAATGCTGAATGAAAGAACAAAGTAAATTCAACAGGATGGCTAATACAGCCTGTTATGTATGTTCTCAATTATAAAATTACAGAGAGATATTTCACATTCTACTCCATGGCTTCAAATGACTTAATTGTACCATTAGCATTATAACTTTACTAAATGTAACTGATGGTTCATAAAAATCTCTTAAAAGAAATAATCTTAGAAACTTTTCATATGAGATGGCTTTCAAAGCTTTTCTCCAGCTATTAGTTGTTATTTAGTTCACTAATCTATGTGATGTATCACTACATTTAATTATATTAATTATATATAATTATTTTGACAAAAGACATGCCACTTTCATTACCCAGCAAAGAAATTACTTCATCTAAAAAATTAAAAACTGTAAGGTGAAAGAAAAGGACATCAAAGAAAAATAGGGAAATGACAAGGAAATTTGAAAGAAAGTGGTATGGAAGAACCGGTAGGGGAAAGAAAGGAAAAATGCAAGGACAGAGAATCAGATCCTGATTTTCTTTACTTTTGTAGTTGTCCTCTTTCTTTAATCATATTTTATTTGCAGATAATAACAATTCATAGAGTCATAGAATCATAGGTTGATCATAGAGTCTAATTTTAAATCTACCACTACCAAGTCTACCAACAAACCATGTCCCTTAAGTGACAATTTTTTGCACATCATGTAGCATTCTGCTTCCTATGGACAGCACTGACTATACATCTTCACAGATGAGCTCCAAGGCTGAGTCAATTGGGAAGACTATTGATATTCAACTATTCTGAATATATCTAGTTAGCATCAAAGTAAGGAAAAAAAATTCTTATGATACACACCAAAAAATTTTCTGTTCTCAGATATTTTTACTGCAGTTCCAGAAGAAATATGTCACCACAGATTTGTAAGCACTACAAAGACAAATTTTGCCACAGAACCATCTGAATGCACTTTTAGCACCAATATTCACCAATTGGTGCTTCATTATCTGACAGAGTGTGTCTAATAGAAATGACATATGTATGTGGCTCAGGAAAATGAGATATATGGTAAGCTATTTACTGTTTTCAAGTAATGATGCAACATCAAATTATTCTGGCATGTATATTTTGGGTCTTCAGGCCACCAAGCATCCAGCTGAGTCTGATTCCTGCCTTTCCCTACAGCTCTTTTCCCTGAGACCACTATCAAAATTACTTGCTGCTTTTTCAGATGGAAGTAAATGTGTATACTTTTCCTTTGTTTTTATTTATACCTTTTTCATTTTCAACAAAATGATGCTGTATAATGATACAACTGCTGGTTACAACTCCGTAACAGCATGACATTTACAGTAGCATAGTCTATGTTTGAAACAAAATTTTATGATGTAGATGAGATACATGACAAATTGGTATACACTTCTGAGAAATGTGATCTTCTGAGGAGGAAGTGGTGCTCTTATGTTTAAAATTAAGGAAAAAGGTGATGGTTATATTCTTATGACACAATTATCTACACTGGGGTCTCCAAGACCTACCTCTTCATGAAGTAGTGAGTTTAAACAGCGTCGTCATCTCCAAGAGTTGACTCACCTGCTTTGAAAATTGGCAGCCTGTCCCCTCTGTCCTGTTGATCTAGGCCTAGGAAACTATGAAATCTTATTTTTCATAATCTCCTTCCCTCCTTTTGAGATTCAATAGAGGGAGCCAAAAAACCTGCCATGGGGCCAGAGACAACCTCAAATTTTGCAAGGAGTAGCAGATGTGGTTGCCTATTGTTGGCCTACCACACCCCAAAACAATTGGCAGAGAGAGAAGCAAGCTCCTGACTAAAGCTCTCCACATTGCTCTTCTGAAGTGACTGCTTTGCATGACTTTTTCACATGGAGTCAGGTTTTGGCAGTGGCTCAGTGAGTAACATGCATCATTCACTGCTGCCTTAAGTCTGGGCAACAGACGTTTTGAAAAAGATGAGATAAAAAAGTATAATCCAAGGAGAGAACTTCTAGTTCCGTGTCAACAGCTTGTTTTGCTGCTACACCACCTAGCCACAGCGGGCAAAAGAAAATTTTGTAATCACATTTAACAGCAGTATTTGCTGGTAATGCACAGGAAATGCTGAGAAGCGTAAGTGCATTTGACATGATATTATTGTGTGATGTCTGAAGCTAATGTTTGATTGGGATCTTGGAGTCTAGCAATGGGTAGGTAACTGCCACTAAACCCATGCAGCCTGGGTGATTGCATGCCCTGAACTCTGAGGATGCTCACACTGCCTCAGCTGCAAGCTCCCAGAGGGAGGTTATCCTTGATGCCTAAAAACCCCATTGTCACAGTGGGTCTTCCTAAGCATGTGTGATGCTGAAATGAGTTTCACTGAATAAATCCTCCTTAATATAACTGCTGCAGTAAAAATTTTCGTGGGGAACAGACATGACTTTCCTGTTTTCCTTGACACTAATGGCATTCCACTGTAGCTAAGCACCATGATTTATTTTATTGTTTGTTGTTTACTCACAGAGCTAAAATTGAAGACACCACAGGCTTGCAGCAGTATGCAGATAACAATAGCAAAAACATTTGAAATTTCAAATGTGGTTTTTTCCCCCTGACTCTTATCTGCATTTAAAGTGGCAGAGATTCCTGTGAAAAAAAAGACTACTGGCTTAATATGGACAATATATGTGGTCCTTCCCTAATCAGTGACAATGTTTTCCAGCTTTCACTTTCAGTGAAGCAAAAACATGTCAAGAAATGAAAAAACCTTTAATAAGGTATTAGAGATACAGTTGTATATCAGGACATTTCCTTGGAATGCTGAGACTCAGTGCTGAAGCCAATGGCAATGGTTCTATAAGGTTTTGAACAACACAATACTTTCACTCAGAGCTTTGTGAACAAGGGCAGAAGCCCACTTTGAGCTCTGACAGAAATGTCTAATAGATAATAATAGATAATAAGAGAAAACATTAAAATTGATAAAGGTAGAAAAACAATATTACAGTGTTTCTCTTCTCATTGGATGCTGCTGTAGCTGCTGCAGAAGAATAGATAAGAAGCAAGCCTGAACATATTGTTTCATATTGAAATAATAATTATATTTCTGTGAGATTTTCATATTACCAAAGCTGAAAAGATACTGCAATTTTCCACCTGTGTTTGAGAATTTGAAGCATGCCTTTGACAATTTGGTGGGAATTAATACCAAGTTTTCTTATTTTTTGTTTTCTAACAGTTTTCTTTTGGACAGGAGCTGTTATTCATTTTCTGCTCTTTCATAAAAGTGGTGAAATATTAATAACAATCGGTGATATTGGTCTCAGAATAATAGTATATTTGTCATTATACACTATTTCACTTAATGCTATTCTGTCCCTTCATGTTATTAGTCCTTTGTGAAACTGTGTTTACTGATGTCATATTAATAGTTTAAAATTTCAGAAGGAAAATTGCTCAAATAGAATTGAATTTGTTTGCAGAAGCTTTAAGCTTAAATATTGGTATCTGTCTCGTGTTCCTCTTTCAACAACTGGGAATCAAGAGCTGGAATACTCTGAGTACCTATGCTCTCTTGGTACAATGTTAGCACTAAATACAAGCTTATGAAGGTATAAGACACCTGTCACCCTTCCATCTACCTGTTTTTAAATGAATTGCCTCTCAAGCAGAAAGAAACTTTCAAACATTATTGTGTTTATCCAGATCGATACCTTTGGAAAGAGAATACCTAATACCTAACACTACTAATAAAGCTCTGCCACAAGCCCCTGACATCTGATAATAGTAATGAGGATATTTTCTTTACACTGATTACAGAAAGTTTTAATCCTCTATATCCTAAAGAAATTTGTTCTGGTTTCAAGGGCCGGTATTTCCTTGGTGCAGATTTGCTAGATAGATTTTCTTCTTTAGGCCAGTGGCAGGGACCCTTCTGCACTGAAGTCTTAGCTATGTCTCTGGCCAGTCCTGCTAGAAAGCTGGCAGGACTAGGACTAGAAAAAAGGCAATTCTGGATTCCTCTGACCATGCGTCTGTAGGCAGCCTTTTTGTTTACTGCCGTAAATTAGAACCATATCCAGGATACCTTCTTTCATATCTGCCTGGAAAGTACGATAAACTGTGGTGGCAGGCAGGGACAACAAGTGTCCAGCACAATATTCTTCCCACATTCTCTTATCTCAAATACTGCTGTGTTTGGCAGGATCCATTTTAGATGGTTTTAGAGGTGGCTGTGTCACCTTTACTCTGATCACCACCCGGAACCACCTCATGGATAGAGAGCTGTTTGTGCGGCTAAGTGATTAGTTATAGCCTTGTTCCACCTTCCTTTCAATTTCCTTAAAACACCTCTCATTCCCCTTATCTCAACTTGTAGATACTAAGCCTTTTGTGTTTCATTTATCCCATGGTAAACATATTTGCACTACTTTTCCTCTCACTAGTGCAGATGGCAGTAGCATAATGTTTGTCCCATACTGACACCCAGTGTCACTGGCAGGATTTTATAACATATGCTTAAGTTATATCAGCAAGTTTTGACGTTATGGTTTCTCTGAACTTGCTAAATCACAGTTAGTTTAGGTTTGTCTATCATGTTACAAAATGCTACAGTAACCACACCAACAGTCAGGCCTTGGGTATGTATCTTCTGCACCATTCACCCTTATCCAACATGCCAACTGTACTTTTATGGAGCGATCTTTTTGTGAATCATGGAAAAATCTGTAAACAGAAGCATCACATACCAACTCAATTCTTATGTGCTTGCCCTTTTTCTCTGAACTCACACGGGGGTATTACAGCTTTCAAGCATTTATGAAGAAGTGGATTTTCCTCAATCATTCTGCTATTTTTTTTTATTTTTTAAAATGAAATTAATATATTCCTGCAACAGATCCTTGTTCAGTGGTCACATGACATAGATCAGCAACAGTGTCTACACAAAACCCAGCAGTTTCAAATGTGTGAAACCTTAGTTTATTGAGTCTAAAAAACAGTACTGGTGAAATTATCCCTCTTTCTGACTGGAGTCAAGAGGGTAAGTCTTAAATCCATCAGAAGAAAGACACTCCTCTTTTGTCCCACATCTCAGTTAAATTGCTCAGTAGAAAAACACACTTATTTTCCTTCCCAATACATAGTAGGTATACATAAATACACAAACCTTCCACCTACCTAGAAAGTACCTCAATCATCAAACTTTTCTGAGTCCATCTGGTTGAGTGGCAGATGTGTTTAATCTTTCATATAGATACTGAGCTCCCCAAGATTTGAGCCCCTCAAGATCTGAATCAAAATTTACAAATTTTTTAGTTGTTTATCAGTAGTTATTACTGGACAGCTATGATTAAACAATTGCATTGTGAATGTTGAATGCCTGGCTAACCTCTTGTTTGAAGGAAAAGGGAAGACAATCCCAAGATGAATGGGCTGCCTGGACAAGGGTCCTCGGAGGGAAGTCAGCAGAACTGAGCAGTAACTCAGGGAAAGGTAATTCTGTCAGTGGGCAATTGTGACCACCAACTCACTGAGCACCTACTCAAAATGGATCCCGGACACAAATGGAGAGGAGAACTGCACTTGTGGACTAATTATCAGGAAAACCAAGAAATATAACCAGAAAATAGGCATTTGAATACTAATTAATAGAAAAGTGATGTACATTGTAACCAATGAACTCTGACGCCTTTTTTTGTTAAAATGCATAAATAGCATAAAGTTTTGATGACTGGAGAGCCTTTTCAAGGTTACCACCTGCTTCCTACTTTGCACAAACCAGAATACAATACAGAAATACCTCACCTCACTGTATGAATAGGTGCTGCACACCAGGTAGCAAGCCTGTGTTTGAAACAATAAAATGAACACTGGATCCAACAGGAAAAAGAAACCACTTTTATATTGTAATGTCAAGCTCAAGAAGTGGACCTATGCAGTTTACCAAGAGCAAGTACAAGGTGCTGCACCTGCGTGCGGGTAAATCCCAGAATCAATATGGGCTGGGGAATGAACAGACCAAGTCCCCTGTTGGGGACTTCCTGGTGGATGAGAGGCTGGACATGAGCCAGCGATGTGCACTTGCTGCCTGGAAAGCCAATCGTGTCCTGGGCTGCATCAGAAGTACCATGGCCAGCAGGTAGAGGGAGGTGATTCTGTCCCTCTACTCTTGTGAGAACTCACCTGGAGTACTGTGTTCAGCACTGAGGTCCCCAGCACAGGAAGGACATCCACCTGTTGGAGAGAGCCCAGAGAAGGGCCACCAAGATGATCAGAGGAATGAAGTGCTTCTCCTACGAGGAAAGGCTAAGAGAACTGGGTTTGTTCATCCTTGAAAAGAGAATGCTTAGGGGGGGCCTAATTGTGCCTTTCAGCACCCAAAGGGAGCCTACAAGTTGGAGAGAGGTGCTTTTTAGGAAAGCTTGATAGTCAAGAAGAAATGGTTTCAAACTAAAAGAAGTTAGTTTTAGACTAGATATTAGGAAGAAATTCTTTACTGTAAGGGTGGTGAGTCACCAGTACAGGTTGCCCAGAGAAGCTCTGGATGCCCCATTCCCTGGAAGCAGGGCCAGGCTGGATGGTAGTCTGAGCAACCTGTTCTAGTGGAAGGTGTCCCTGGCCATAGTAGGGATGTTTGAACTAGACCTTTAACGTCCCTTCTAACCCATGACATTCTATGATTCTGTGATTCTATGATAAATATTTTACATCAAAGAGAGGAGAGCAAACAGAGAATGGAAAAGGAGTGGGGGTGTAGGGAGGCAGAATACCAGCTTTAAACTACAAAGCCTTTTTTGTTCCTAAATGAAGATAAATTAGTCCTATTGTAGATCTGGACACTAAGCAAATAAACTACTAACAAAGGAGAAATTACTTCGTCTTCTTTTTAAATTTTTTTAAAATGAGGATTATTAATTTTCTTGCTTTATCTCCCAATATCCTAGACAAATGTACCTTGTGTCCAATAGAACATCTCACTGGTACAAATCAGGTTGTTTTTCTTTTTAGCAAGAAATACTTTTTTAAGGTCTCCCTTGCCTTGTCTCACATTGCTGCTAAAACCAGGGCAAACTGGGGACCTTCAATTAGCTAAAACCATACAGAACTGAAAAAGTCATATTTTATTTCAAAACTTCAGGTTTTTACAGGCACCCAAAGTAAATATAATAAAACAAGGAGTCATAAGTTTAGTAATAATTTCTTTTTGGCCTCTCATACTCTTGATATAAATGCAATCTTCCTGCAGAATTTTCTGGAAGTTCAGTGCTCAATCTGATTAAATAACTGGGTAGGTTTATTTTCTCTTGATTTATTTATATATTTAAGTAGCAAAATATTAACAAACAAGCAAATGAACATGGTGAAATCAAATAAGTTGCATTAATGTATAAATATATAATTTAATTCACAGAATGAAGGTCATAATGAAAATGCAAGTAACATTTCTGTTTACAACTCTGTATTAACTTTTTTATTATTACTATAAAATATGTTAATTAGGTATCTATCTTTTAGAATATATTTTGGGAAAATGGGTTAATTATTATGCAGGAGTTTAATATTTGATTTTTGTCACTTCCCTAAAACTTGCACTTAGAAAGTTTCAAAAGCTCATCTTATAGTGCCTGCCTTGATCTATGATTTGTCATGCAATTTTTAACTTGCAATATGACCAAGTCTTCAGCAATCTCTCTCATGCTTTATGAAAGTTTTTACTATATTTTTCTTTCTCCTATACTGTGACATTAACCTATCGAATTATGTCACTATAACAGTACAGGTAATGTGCCTGAGTGCTATAATTAATGAAGGAATGAATCAGCAGGGATTAAAGAATTAAAACATGTAGCTGTTGACTGTCAGTATGATTAAATAAGAGGTAATCAACTCCAAATTTTTTATTTTTATTACACTTTTAATATTGTATGAGGAAAATCTCTCAGTGGAAAGGGAACAGTGAAAAAAGAATTTCATTTGGAGAATAAATATTTTTTTTAACACTGAGACATGATTTAAATCCACCTAGTTCTAAAGACAGGCAACGCTGAAAAGATTATAGATTTAGACAGGAAGAAGCCTAAACAGGAGGGGAAAGTGGTGTTGTTTTTTCCACTGCAGCAGTAAAAATAATCTGTGATAAGGTCAGTGAATGCTTACTAAACCTTATGGCTCCTAGGACATTTAGCACTCGCTTGCTATAGGCAAAGCTTATCAACATGCAGGCTGGTATATATACTGGATTGCTCAATCTATCGCTTTTATTGGTGATTTAACTTTCATATAGACAATGCTGAGTATAAGCAGTAAATGTCTTCTGGAACATTTTTGATCCATGTGCAGACCTGGACCTATTTATGGTGTCTGGAGGGATTCTAGAGGTTTTGCTGGGATGAAAAAAACCTACCATTTTTCTGAGACTTTTGACTCTTATGTTTTTAAATGTCTCTATATTAGACAGAAAATTGGTAACCAAGATGCACAAATCTTATGTTTAAATTAGCTTCTTAGGGTGCTAGGAGCTTTCTTCTCGTTGTAGACTTACTTTGCACTTACACTTGCTATATTGTGAATATTGTGCAATATTTACTTGATCACATCACTGGTGACATTAAAGTGATTTTCCTCCTGGTAGAACCAGGACTGAAGTCACCTAACAGGGCTCCAGCTACAGATGCCCACTTGAAATGCGGGTGGGGTGCAGGATCCTCTGGAACCTCTCTGTACATGCATGATGCCTGTAGATGGCAAGTGGCAGTTCGTAAGTGTCATATCTGGTTAAGACATGAGATAGACTTGTGGTCTGGGAAGCATAAAAGCAGCAAATTAAGCCATGGTCTCTCAGTCTTTGCTCTGTGTCAGTTGGTAAAGCAAAGTCTTCTATTAACTACTGTATTACAGCTAGCACAGATTTTGATGTTCATGTTCAACCTATGAACCTGTAGAAAAGTCTTCACAAAAACATTATGCAAAGAAAAACATTTAGCTACTTTTTTAAAATACAGGCTACTTGGATAATGCACCATATCTTGGACACTAAAAATGGAAAATCAGAGCAAGTGCAAAGAATGAGATGCTTTGGCAGACAAGCTTATTCAAAAAATGGAGATGTACAGTAATATCAACAATATAAACCAATTGGCATAGACATCAAAACTTTTTAGATACTATGCCATTGATGTCAGATATGGGAACTGTGCAGACAAAGCAGTTAAGAAGATTAAAATTTTTTCTACCTGATGTACTGTACAAAAATCTGATGTTTTATTGACAGAGAAAACATAGAGAAAGGGGAACAACAAAATCCTGTGACTGAAGTTAAGGAGCTGAAAGGCTGAACACATTTAGGTTTCAGTGAGTGTGTTTCACTGAAACCCTTTGACAACTGATATGACAAATAGCTTTTACAGTGATGCTTGTATGCCTGCCTATTATCAGCCTCTCATTTTTATGAACTGAGCTGAATTACAGAGTTCAAGCTTCTATCACGTATGAGAAGAATGGATATGAGATGAACCATGCTGACAGCACTTCTCCCTAACAGATGATAAAAAGGGGGAATAGAGTAAAATGTTGCCTAGTAAAATAACTCTTTCAGATTGGCTTAATTAGCTATTTTCATGATACAAATAAATTGTCTTCAAGAAGACTTCTTTGGGTTTCAAGGACATAAATGAAAATATTTATAATTTCTGTCATTTTTGTATGCAGAAATCAATCAAAGGAGTTATAGACTTGAAAATGTGTCTTTGGTATTCCTCATTCTTCTTTGGAAATATTTAGGCTATCTTTGATGAATAATAAATTCATATCTTGCAATTAAACACTACTCTGAGGTCATGTCATACCATAAAAGATGTAATTTCAAGACCATGCAAGTCTCTACAAAGCGATAGGAAGTCCAAGCTTCCAAGCCTGGGTAATTCTCTACAAATGTGATAAGCATTTATTGCTACCTTTCCTAATTTCTCACTTGCTAGTGAGATTGAAGAGGACATTTGGACAGAACGAGGTGGTATAACAGCATCTTCAGGAAAAAAAAGTACTGGTCAGGATTTTGGAAAGACACACGGAAAAGCAGAAATTAAAAGGAAAGATTATGTTAGATGCTATCTGATCAATAATGGAACTAGTGGATCTAATCAGGCCTCTGAATTACATACGTAGAGGAGCGGAAATAACCCTAACACATCTTCTTGTTTCCTCTGACCTACAATTATCATTGTTTTATCTAAACTGACTATTATGTACCTATCTCTGCTACCCATGTTAAGATCTTTAAATAGGAATACTTGTTACAACAAAGAGAATAAACTGGCTGTCAAAAGGACACAAGAAATATATGGCCCTTAGGCTTCTTATAAAAAAATTTTACCAGTTCTGGTTTTATAAGCAAGATGGGGCAAGAAATATGTTGATGGGGCCCAAAGAGGTCAGAAAATGGTATTTCTTTACCCTAGCATCTAAGAAAATACTGAGAGGAAGGAACAAAGCCAACTAACATCCATGAGGAATAGACAAAATCTTATATGGCACTATCATTAGAAGTCTGTGACTCCATATCAGATTATGTGTCATCTTGTGTAAGAAGCTTTTCTTCTAAAACTTGCTAAACACTTCATATGCATCATTGAATTTACCTTCTGACATATGAGGTAGGCAAGTACCAATCTAATTTAGAGATTTATAAATGGAGACTCTAAGTGCCTCTCCCAATGTCACACAATAAGTCTTGTTAGCAAAGTAAAGAATAGAAGCTACAGCTTCTGACTCAGCTTCTCTGTTCTTTAGGTTTCAAACTGCTAACCTTCATTCAACTCTCACAGGCTTGGAAACAGAAAAAGGAAAGGTGTCACCATTAAGGTTTTACATTTCAGTAAAATTTATTATTAGATAAAGTTTCATTTTTAACAGCTCCAGATTCCAAAATATTTCATGTAAGAGAACAAGTTCCTCATGACAGGTGAGCAGAATTTTTTTGTAACAGGTAGTGGGGCAGTGTCTGAAATACTGAAATGCTAAAGTAGCCTGTAACAATATGAGAGCAGAATCCAGTGGTCACATAGGAACATCTTTTGGACAAGGGAGGTGCACATCAATTAATAATTAATTTGTACATATTTTCTATATTATTAGTATTTCCTAAAGAATGGTCATGTAACAATAACAAAATGCAGCATATTGTTTCTGCATCAGGATAAAATTAAGCAAGATTTTAAGTGTAGAAATAGTCTCTGATCAAGGGACACATGTACAATTGTTTAGATTTTGGAATTATCATCTCAATTTTGTTCCAGAGGATAGGAGATGACTCTACAAAATTTAATACCCATATTAAAAATTTGGTGCAACCAGTCATTTCTTTAAAGAAGGGAATTGTTACCATTCATTGACGTGTGCCATTGTGTAGTCCTAAATATTTAAAATCATAAATCTTAAACTTTCAACTTTTCACTAGGTTATCTTTTTGAAGTGTAATCACAAATACATAAAATTTGCTCTCCCATTACAGATATGTATCCTATAGTGGTATGTGAAGTTCTCTAATTTGGATTTGAATGTTTATTTGAAAAAGGTAGCTGTAAAGATGGGAGCATCATTCAACTCACAGTGAAGATGTGGAGTTTCATGTACAGGTTGATGCTCTCCAAGATTAAACATAAAAAACATTGTAAAAGCTTTTCTTTCAGACAAGGAATATTCATGTGGACATAAGACAGATGAGGGTTTCTCTTCTGATAATTATATTCAGAAAAGAATTTGGAAATACATAAAATACAGGACATAAGTATCTGAAGCATTTTAGTTCCCATGCCTTTGGAGTAGAATTCTAAGCGCAAGGTTAGATAACCACAGGAAAGAAACAAGAGAGGATGTTTGCCTAATAAAATTATCTCAAAGTCTTTTTACAGCACTATATGATTGACTGACTTACTTTTACAGATAAATTTGCATACTTAGAAAAAATCAATAAGGAAGTAAAAGCCAGAGAATCAAACACCTACAAGAAATATTGGAAAATTAAAGAGGAAGAATTAAAGAGAACTACATGATAGGAACTGTTGCACCAGCCCATACTAGCAGGTGCTCTAACAGTCTTGGTGTGTTCATGTTTAGTGAGCACAGTGTATTTCATTGGTTCTCTCTGATTTGTTTAACTTTGGAGTAAATTGATGTCAGCGTAACACGTCTGGGTAATGCCTGTGTAATAAAGAACTAACCTTGTTCCTAAAACTTCATACAAATAATCTACGTGGTGAAGCATCTGCTTTTAAAGTTAAAAGTTATTCAAAGAACATCTGTTCCAAGAGTTTATTGTTACCATATTAGCGCTGATTAAACCTTACATTTCTACTTCAAGGTTAGAATGGGGGAGTGAACAGCCCTATAGCATGCTAGGTCATTTTGGTTTGAAATTGTGGAAAGGAGAAATTTTTTTATTAACATGAAATTGTCCTTAATAATCTTGATAGGAGGCTTTCTGGCTTCTCAGGAAACAGAGATGGGAAAATAATGAAGATGAGCAAATGGAGTTAGAGTTTAAAGTTACAATAAAAACATAAAGTTAATTCATTCAGTTTCAGGGTTAATTGTAAGGCTTCGATACAGCTCTAAAGCTAACGGGCCAAATTACTTTTTAATGTGAGTAGAAATAAGTTTGAAAGAATCTGAAATTCAGTTGCCTCAACATCTCCTTAAGACTGGAGGGTGAGTCCAAGTACATTACACAGAAAAATATCCTGTAAAAGTTAGATACAAGGAGGGAAAACAAGGCACTTATCCTGGAAAAGTGGGTCTCTTCCACCCTTAGGCTGTAAATTCAGCCATTTCCCAAGCAGCACATGGTCGTTTTACATCCTCCCGTCCCCAGAGTTCAAACGAAGAGTTGTGGTGTTAAAATAGATAGTATTTTATTATGTACTGTATTATTGACTCAGTGGTGAATGTGTTCTTAGCATTGTACAAACAAGTAAGAGGACACAGAGCTTACCCCAAGGACCTGTCAATGTAGGTCAGACACAAGCAAATCAGCTCAGGCACATGAGAAAGTGACTGAGAGCACGTACCCAATGTGGTGAGGAAATGTTACAATCTTTGCAGAGGTTAAATTTTAAATTCTTTTCCAGGGGTGGTGGTAATATTTTAAGGAGTGATTTGAGGTATGTTGATGAACTAGACAATATAAAAGAGATAGCTGATACACAGGTCTGCAGAGACCTGATCCAGCCCTGCAGTAGCTGAACCTGTAAAGTGCCATGAGTCTCAGGCATAGAGGATCGACAGAGAAGAGGGAAATAATGCAAAAGTATGTGAAGGGCCAATGCCAGAGAGGCAGAAAGGAAATTTGTGCCATAGATAAAGTTACAAAAGAATAATGATGAGGCAATTTTGAAGGAATAATGTAATTGGTAAGGACATTCTAGAAGTCTTAGAAAGTAATTAAATATGGCTGTAATACCAAGTATAACCTCTTGGCTCTTAGTTTTCTCTCTGTAAATGTGAAACATAACAAGTGGAAAAGCGAACTCTTCAGATTAAATGTGAAACATTTTCAAGAACAGCACTGCAGTTTGGCAATGAGCTTTGAGGTAATCCCACCTGAGACCGTCTCAGTGGGAAGTGAACTGGGGTGGACAGAACTGATCTTTCTGGTCCATTCTCTCAGCAAGCAGTTTTTCCTGCTAATGAATGATAAATTTAATAACTCAGTTTAATAAAAAGATTTGTAGATGCTGTAATACTAGAAAGAAGCCCAGACTTTGTAAAGAGAATTCCATGCCTCTGCTTGTGCTTTTGTCTCTTGTAGTTGAAGCAGTCTCAATCTTAATATAGATGGATGTATGAAGGAATAGAATCCTTTTTTGTTTGTTTGTTTTTGCTTGGACTAGGAACCAGACCATTAAAGTAAAATCCATGGATTAGTATTATTAGTATATTTTAGTATTTAGTATTAGTTGAAATCTCAAAGGAGTTAATATCTGCGGCAACATAAGCACCATAACAAAACAGACCCCACATTTTATGCCTGTAGTTAATTGCATGAGATATGTTTTCAGCAGGGCTAATCTGTATGGTGGTTATAACAATTTTTGTCATAATTATTTATGCTGTTTTATAGCATCTGAATCCATTGTGCCAGTATCTTTAAAATCCCATGAAGCAAGAATAATAGCACTTTTTCTCAGCAGATTGAAATGTCTGTGCCTAGGATTATATGGCTTATCCTGCTTGGTGGGTAATGTTCACAACCAGTGCAATGAGATTAATCAGTTCCGGTTAAATATCAAGCAGGTTAAGTTTTCTCTACATCTCAGTTACACAAAAAAAATTTCTAAATGCTGACCTGAAACATTCTCTGCAGGCCATATCTAGCCATAAGGGAACATTTAATCTCCTTCAAAAATGTCAAAATTCAGAAAGTAAGTTTCAAGCAATTTCATAAGTCAAATTAAATACAGGCACTTGGCACATTGTGATACATCAGGCTGCTATAAAATTTAGGAGAGAATCAAAGACTGACTGATGAATAATACTGTGGGGAAGAAATAATTAAATATTATGAATTTTCTTCTCTGCCTTCCCAGAGGAAGGGCATCTCTGCATAGTAGCTGAAATTGTTTCCAAAGAGCACTGTTTAAAAGAAGATAGTTCTGTTCCTTGTCAGAAACCCTCAGAACAAATCTTTATGTCAACATGTTTTTCCAGCTAAACAGCTAACAGGGAAGGCAGGGAGGCAGGGAGGCAGGGAGGCAGGGAGGCAGGGAGGCAGGGAGGCAGGAAGGGAGGAAGGGAGGAAGGGAGGAAGGGAGGAAGGCAGGCAGGAAGGGAGGAAGGGAGGAAGGAAGGCAGGAAGGCAGGAAGGCAGGAAGGAAGGCAGGAAGGCAGGAAGGAAGGCAGGAAGGNGGAAGGAAGGAAGGAAGGAAGGAAGGAAGGAAGGAAGGAAGGGAGGAAGGCAGGAAGGGAGGGAGGGAGGAAGGAAGGAGACAGAAGCCTCTTTCATATATAGACTTCTAGTTAATGCAAAATCAGTAAGAAATCTGATTGAAAGTTTTGTTGCTCAAAGAGATATCTGTGAATAGATAAACAAGCCTTATCTTCCTCTAAGCATACATGCACATACCCTCAAGTTGAAGCAACTTTCAGCCTGAATGCGCAGGAGCAAAGTGGCTCTGTATGTGTGGGACAGAGGCAAGCAGGTCACACCTAGGAGAAAGATGATGTTAATTTTTGTAAATAGAGACATGACAATCTGAAAACTTTTCTAAATAATTGCTGCTGATGTACATACTGGGATTTATTTCAAACTTAAAGCTTGATCACTTTCTGTACAAGATTTCCATAGCTCTGACTAATAGAAAATCACAGAGTTAATGAATTTTCCTTGATCCACAGTGGTATGATACTAGAACATCTCTGTTTCCTCTTTTAATATTCTTATGCTATCTATCAGTCCCTTCTTGGAAATGACCGATCTATTTTGGCTGAATTATTTCACAAAATTTTTCATTATGAAGTTATAAGGAATTTAACGTAACTGGGAAAGGACACTTTACAGAGAACTGTCAGATCACCTTATTATATCGCTGAACATACTTAACACTAATAACATTAGGTAAGCCAGGATGCACCCGGTAAAAAGATATCGCTCCATTTGCTTCACTCAAATTACCTCCTTGCAGAAGTTTAACTACTGGTACTTTCTGTTTTATCAATCTTTTGTTAGGTACTCAAAAGTTTAGGTTAAATATTAAGACTTTTTTCATAAATTCCAGCAACTTTCACCATATTTAATGAATGATGCAATGCCAGTATAATTTTGGAGTGTGGATTTAAAGGGGTACAGTGTATTTATAAAAGTACAGAGTATTGGAATGACCACTGACATGAGAATGAATTGAGTAAGGATTCTGTGCGCATCCATCTCTGTAACGTAGAAGGAAAAGCTTAGTAAAGTGTAAGAAAAAAAAGATTTGAAAAGAATATTTATCAAAGCAGATGGATTGATTCAATTTGGACTTATTTTTTCAATAAATTCCCTCTGATTCCAAATGCTATGTACCATATGACAGACAACTCAAACAATCAATTTCTTTACAGCAATATAAATGAGTATCACTGAGTTAAGCATGGCTAATGCAACTCTGCTTAATATCACTACTATTATTCTCTCACACTTGTAAGCCCTTCTAAGACATTTGTTTAATATATTAAGGTGACGTACACTTGAAGGTTTTTTTTCCTGGTATGCTTACATCTTTATTTAACCTTGTGTCTATGATTAATGGAATGTGCTATTTCTGCTTTACTGTAATGGATGGCTATGCTGAAGCAATACACAACTTAGTAATGACATCTCATTCCATAAAAGACATTATAACAAAAATTCATTGGTGAACCAGAGCTGACAAATGAATTTTGACTCTGTATTTTTTATCTCTTTTCTCTTTGACATCTCTTTATAGCCTAAATGGCTTTCCCTGTAAAATCCCACTGGTAGCACTTCTTCTTGAAAGTTCACTTCGAATTACCCGAGGGATTATATTACCCCAAGAAGTGAGGAGAATATGTTGGTACATTCACAGACTGTACACCATTCGTGGATTCAAATGTGCAACTCCTTCATTTAGAAGCCAATTGTGCACTTCAAAGGACTAAGAAAAGTATGTCATATCCCATGGTTACTAAAATGTTAAAGCATTTTTTATCCTGAAATGAAAGAATTATTGAAATCCTTTCCCCTACATATATCTAGCATTACGAAAGGATAATGTGACTTGCAATTTTTGCAATAGTGGGCTAATTAATGTAATTCCATGAATATATAGAGAGAACAGTGTTGACAACAGTGAAGACTAATTCACGTATGAATTTATCAGTTGGTTTTTTTATACTTAAACCACCAAAAATATTTTAGAAATTTTGTTTATGAATAGAAAATGTAGTTTTAATATCTTAAAAGAAGATACTTTAAAGTCAAACACAAAATGCTTAACTGATCCAAATTATGCAAAAGTGAATACAATATAGCTGGAATAAGTTTAGGAAAGAATAATGAGAAAGACAAAACATTTCTTAAACAAGTTTTTTTTTAATAAGATAATATTTTGTAGGAAGATTTGGCATAATGTCTCATCCAGGAAAGAAATAATCTATTGAATTTTAATATATGCTACCTGAAAGGTATGACAAATACAAGTAGAGAATGATTATTTCACTTTTCTATTAGCACACTGGGTTTCAAAGGAAATAATGAGCAGTAGGCTTAATATAAACAAAATCCTTCCAACTCAATAAAAGCTGGGACTTTGACGCTGGGTGGGTGGAACCGACCTCAGTTTGGTGGGAAGTTTGCTCACACCTTACAGGAGGTTGGGGAGGGAGGTGTAGTGTCTCTGCCTTGGAGTGGGTGGAAGAGGTTGGCACAGTGGGTTCAGACCCCTTCCCCCCCTCTGAACTTGGCTAACTTACTGCTGTACTTGCTTACTGCTTACCTCTACCCTTCATGGGGAGAGAGACTCCTTGCTTAAACATAGCTGTGGCTGCTTGCAAAAAACCCCGTGGAGGGGAAGTGAAGAAGCAAAGTCGATGACCATTTGGGGAAGCAAAGGTGTGCCTTCTTTGAGAAAAGCTAAGTAGCTTGCTAAGTAAAGTCAAACCTCTCTCTCTCACTTTGCCCACCTGTCCTGGGTTCCTGTAGCTGAATTTTTTTTTGGTAGTGGGGGGGGGCTGCAAAGGTGGTTTCTGCTAGAAGCTGCTAGAAGCTTCCCCTGTCCCATAGGAGCCAATGACACTTTGCCCCAGGTGGGACATCCGGCTCCTGGCCAGGACCGAACCAATTAGAGATCACA
>VWZG01000650.1:0-26591 GCA_013396735.1 Grallaria varia | reverse complement strand
TGGATTCACGTTGGAGAAGTCTATTAAAGACTGTCTCCTGCGGGAGGGACCCCACGGAGCAGGGGATGGACTCAGTTGTGGTCCCCTGTAACCCGTGGTGAAGCAGGATGTCCCCTTGCAACCCATGGAGGCTCATTGGGGTGCAGGGACTCAACCTTTACTGCACCCCATGGAAGAGTGACCCCGAGGGGTGGGGGAACTCACATGACAACCGGCAGCAACTGCAACCAACTACAATCCCCCATGGACAGAAGGAGGGGTGGGGGGAAAGTGTGTGTGTGTGGTGTTTGTTTTAAGAGTGGTTTTTTTTTTTCCTCACTATTTAGTTTAGCATTTATCCTGTTAGTAATAAATGTAGGTATTATCTCACTTTGAGTCTGTTTTTTGCCCATGAGGGTGGTGGGTGGATGACCCCTCTCCCTTCTGCCTAGTTGCAGAAAGGGATTTAATGAGTTCATGGAATCTGGCCAGGGTCAACCCACTACACCACCTTACAGGAGGCTGGGGGTGAGTGGTGTAATGTCTGCTTCGGGCTGTGGGGAGGAGTTTGCACAGTGGAGCCGGGCTCCTTAACTCATGCTAAACTTTGCTTTTTTGTGTGAGAGCAAAGAATTCCTACCCAGCACAGTGGTGCTTGCAGGGCTAAAACCTTTGGATGGGTGTCAAGCAGAGTTCATGGGCTGTATAAAAGGAAGGTGGTAAGTTATTTGCTCCAAGTAGTAGTATTAGATAATCTAATGGCTTCTGTAAATGTACAGAGTGCTCACTTTTGTTGTTAAGAAGCACGTGATAACACTCTCTGGAGTGTGAAATTTTCTAATAGATCCTGCCAGAATACAAACTTGCTTGGATATTGTCACAAATCTAAGTGTGAGTAGAGATTTTTTGGATATTACTGTTGATTTTAAAAAAAAAAATTACAACTATTACAAAGTATTTTAGAAAAACTCAAATGTATTCTGAGCTTCTCTTTCATGACAACTGTGACAGTCTCAGAAATACATATTTCTTCTAGGGCAAAAGTACAAAAATACCAGCTATCAATTGGGAATTAAAGTGGTGTATATACAATGACAGCATCAACTTTTGAGTCTTTAGACATCTTCAGGTTTATTCAAACTTTTATTTTGAATAAGAGATACTACTAAATCACAGAATTGTTAGGGCTGAAAGGGACCTCTGGAGTCAGAGTCACCTAGAGCATGTTACACAGGACCATGTCCAGAAGGGTTTTGAATGCCTCCAGAGAAGGAGACGCCAGAGAAAGATAGTACATTCTTCATAACGAATGTTGACAAACACCAGTGTTTTATAAATTAGGTATTGTTGCAAAACAAAGTTATAAATAAAAGTTATCACTAATGGCAAGCCATCTTTTCACGGGCAAAATCTGCACAGACATTTTTGTCATGACAGAAAATTCCTCACTGGAAGGGAAGAGGTAAGACTTTTTGAATGTTGCTTTATATTGGCGTAGTTGGTTAGAGCATGGTGCCTCTAACACCAAGATGATGGGTTCGATCCCTGTAGAGGTTATTCACTTAAAAGTTGGACTTGTTTCTTGTGGGTGTTTTCCAACTCAGAATATTCTGTGGCTTTGTGAAAACTGTCTTTGGTCAACAGTGATTTAGAGGCATATCCACAAGGCAGGACACCATTTTATTGAATCTGTTCACGTTAAAAAACTGTTCATCTCATTTCTAAAGACTAGCCTTTCTAAGTTGTGTCTATGGCAGACACACATGCTGTCAAGTCTTTTGCTACATCTTCCTGTTTTAACTCTGCTGGAGATTAGCAATTATTATCTACAAGGCTTTAGGAAAAAAATAAAATTTTAGTAGTAATTTGTTTGCGTATTCTCACTGTTACAGTGAATCCAGTATCCTTTATGTTTTATCTGTTTAAAAAAATGTCTTCCCAATGCATTTAAGTGTAACAATTCTTGACAACCTTTTAAAAATAAATACCTGAGATTAACCTGTTTGTTCTTCCTACAGAAATATTCCACTTTCTTCTTTTCTTTTAAATAATGAACTTACTGTTGAGGCAAAATTTGAATAATACCTTACTTCCCTCACTTACTAATTAAAGAAAGGTGCAACACTTCACAGAAGCCTTTCAGTTTTACTTCATGAATAAATGAACAATCCCTTTCAGATAATCCCAAACCTTACACTTTGGTATAATGGTTTCAGTGAATATACTATCACTACTGATGGCATAGATGATTACAAACTTTTCTCTTCAAGATACATAAAAGGCAGTTTTGGTTCATGATATATCAGCTACTAGTATTTAAAGTCCCTTCCTGTGTGTTTGTTTCACGCATGGCTGACTTTGAAGTATTTTTTCTGTATATTATTAAAAAGCAGATGTTGCTGCAATTACTTTTTTTTCAGAGTACATAAATCAGATACTATGTGTGTGAGAAGCTGTGTTCTCAAGTTAAAATCTTTCATGTGGCATAAACAAACGACAATGTCACTCCTACTGGCTGGAAAGACTAGTTTACAAAAAACACTGCACCTGTTTTCAAATAGAGAAACACATTGATCTGCTTATAAGTTTGGGGAAGAACATTCATATAATTCAAGTATGAAAAATCTTCAAATGGTATCTTTGTGTTGTATATACTGCATCTAACCAAAGCATAAAACTTTGATCTTTTTTGTTAAAGAGATATAGCTAAATACGAATATTTAAGAGAGAACACATTTTAGATAAGTGAAGGAGGTAGTAATGTTAAGCTGCTGTTAACAATATCTATTTGTTCTAACTCCCATGAATACACCAGTGACAAAAGGCAAACTGATTACTTCACCTACCTGCCTGCCGCATGTCCCATTCTGTTCAGTCTGTGTCTCCACTGCAGTCTGTGTAAGTGAAGTTAAATGCTCACAAAATGAAGAATGGCCTAATTCTTAGCCTGAAGTGAAATGTATCATCATATACATGTCATCATGCTGCCTTGCCTGAAAGAGAAGAAATTAGACCAAATGCAAACTAAATTCCTAGTACAGCAAAAAGTATAATAAGTAGAAAATACCAAGTCCTCATTAAACCAGTACAGCTGTGGTATTGTCTTATTAATATAGGAAGGATTACCTAAGAATATGGGTGATATAAAAGGGAAATGTTTATCCCTCTAAATATCTGAGCTCAGTTTTGGGGTAGGGGTGTTTGTGTAAACTGGCAAGTAGATATGAAGTTTTCTACTTATAAATGAACTTTAAAAGATTCTGGTTTGTTCCAGTTGCCCAAGGGAAGGCTCAGACAAGAGGCAGTAATCTGACATTTAAGAGTGGGGTTTGGTTTTGTTCTTTTTTCCAGAGATGCCCAAGATACGCGACTCAGGTATTTTTATTTGACTTCGTCGTTCATGATAAGCCTATTCTTTCTGTGCCAATCAGACTATCCCATTCAAACGTCAGTCTGTGATGCTGTTGTGCCACCCATTAGGTTCATCTTTTGCTTGACTACCTGTTTTCTTTTACCTTAGCTTGAAGACTCGGGTAATACCAGCGCTTGCTGCCCTGTAGAAGAAATTGCTTATCATGGCTGGTAATTGAAAAGAAGAAAAAGGTGATAAAAAGGATCTCAGCCCATGGACACTAGAGATTTGTGTCTGCTAATCAGGAGCTTAACACTGGAAGAGTAAGGTTCCAGAAAGTCCACTGTCAATACAGAAATAATGAACCAGCAAGGAGTAGGCATAAGAGTGGGTAAATGTTGAACTATGGAACTATGAAGGAATGAGAATCCGTACATAGTCACGTAGATATAAATGTGGTGATGAGAAATGTAATTTTTACTTTGAGCTTCAAAGTCTTTGGGAGATTTCACATGTAGAGGGGTGACTTTGTTGTTTAAAATGGCTGCTGTATGCAGCTGCTGAGGGAAAGCAGAAAAACATGATTTCCCTTGCATCTGCTCCCAAGGTTGTGTGGTAGCCTCCTAGAAATATATTTCAGCTTCCCTCTTGACTATTGTCTTTGCCCTTACACCATCACACTCCATGGGTGAGACAGTCACAGACTTTGGATTACCTCCACACAGGTTGCTGTTTTCTCCTTCAGTGTGCTGGCTGTCTTGTTTTCTCAGTAGAAAATGTAGCAATTATGGTGGGTGACTTGTTCTTGTACGGTCAGATAAAGCTTCATCTCATTTTGACCTTTGATGAAATGAATCATGTCATGTATTTCACACGTGCCCTTTCCGAATATGTTATGGCAATCTATCTGACAGGGACATGGAGGAAAGGACAAGACAAAATAATAACTGATGTTATCAACAACAGCAGGAACAGAAGATGAGATTTTTTGTTAGTTTTTCCAGCTACATGTTCTGAAACAGTAGAGCAAACATGTATTGCTTGTATAACGCACAAAACCTTTTTTTTTTTTTTTCCTGGAGTAAATCAAGCCACCACAGGAAAAAGTATTATATGCCAAAATATACTCTATCTCATTTTCCTATCTCCTTTCTCTCTCTGCTATAACTGTCAGTGCTTCTGTTTCTTAAAATTCATCTGACTCCAATAAAGCAGCATAAATGTTTTTCAGCAAGCATTAAAAAACACATTGTTGAGTTTAGCCTTTTTGGACACAGCAGCTCTGAAGTCTGTGTTTTGTAGAAGCAGTAAAAAAAGCGTAAGTATAACCTAAGTATAACATTTTCACTTTATAGTAAAAATGATCATATATCAGCAAACAATCTGAATTCTTCTGAGCTCTTCTTGAGGAAAGTTTGGCAATAATTTATCCAATGGTGAAACAAATGTTTTTTCCAATGACTTGAGCAAAAGTGAACCAATTTCAATATAAAGCTTATTAATGCAAGTTGAACTTGGCTGAGTCCTGCAAAAAACATTTTTTTTTTCAGAAATAAACACAGTGATGTGAATATGTGAAATAACCTTACAAAGAGTCTGCCAAGTACCTATTCAAATTGATGTTTGTATCAGCATGATTCCCAAGATAGTGTCTTCACGTTGTACACAAAGTGCACACATCTTTCCATGCCATCGTGCTTGCATATCTGTGAATTTAAAAATACTATTCATGTATTAGCTCCCTACAAAGTGGTTACATGACCTGACGGTAGTTCTTGGGTCTGAGTACATGTGTAGCCACATCCTTGCCTTGTAGGAGCGAAAGCTGCTGTGCATTGGGCTAATCCTAGGTATGTAACAGGCTTTTCCTTCTTGCTCCATCTTCTCATTGTCTTGGTAATACACCTGCGCACACAGTGGACATACAAACATTCTCTGTTTCTGTCCATTCTGTCTGGAGTTACCTTTTTCATTTTAGATGGATATTCATTTTTAAAAAACTTACCTTTGTTTCAGAGAAAATAAAACCACCAGTAATCCAGGTGGAGAGAATAAATTTCCCTTTACAGAAGAAACTGAGGAAGATGAAAGGACACAGTTTAAGTGCTGTAATTTTTATGTGTGTCACTAGAAGATCTTTTATTGCCTTCATCAGTAGCTGCTAAAAGCCCTCCTCTCTATATTTAAAACCTGTGATCTTATTTAATATGTAATAAAACTGATCTTCATGTGTTGATTGCCAAGCTTGGAAATGCAACACCATGTACATGAAATAACTCCACTTCCAGACTTCAGGTTTAGGTAACTTTTTTTCTTCAGTACCTTAAAAACAGTGCTTGCATCTTAAGCAACTGAGTAAATAATTTATGTTTTTGAACAGAAGTAACATCCAAAGTATAAATGAAACATATATTCATATGCTGAAAAAAAAAAAGATTTCTAAAATTGTTTTCTGTAGGCTTGTCATAACAACGATATCTGGTAAGAGCATTTTTGGTATTTCATTAAGACTCTTGGTGTTCCCACGCCTAATCGCAGATTGATCACAGTATTTCATCTGGAAAGTGTATTATACAACATCTTTTTGCCAGAAATATGTGATTTGTCTGTTGTCAGAAAGGAAGCCAAAGGACAAGATAAAGGAATACTCAGTTTTGATCCTATTACCTGCCTTTACTAATTAAGGCATAACATTAAAATTTGTTTGGTTACAAACTCAGAGGTGATAAGAGTGTTGGTTCAAGATTTTGCCTCCTCACAAGCAATTTAGGTTGTATTTTGAACCAATGAAATTACTCTGTTATTTGAAACTTCCTTAAATACTTATGTGAAGTTACTTTACAGGTTCCAACGGGCAATTTTTGTATACCCAAACACAGAAAGGGAGGTGGTTTAAAAAATGACCAAGGTTTCCTAGAACATACATACCTTAATATATGTAGAAACAAAAATATGAATAATACAGAAAAGCAGTATTGGATTATTATAGTTTTCACAGAGTCATAGACTCATTAAGGTTGGAAAAGGCCTCCAAAATCATTGAGCCCAACCTTAGACTGAACACCAACCTGTCAACTAAAAGAGACAGCGCCACGTCCAGTTGTTTCTTGAACACGTCCGGGGATGGAGATTTGACCACTTCCCTGGGCAGCCTGTTCCAATGCTTGACAACCCTTTCAGTGAAGAAGTTCTGCACACTGGTGACTAAACACATGAAATATATAAGCAGTGCCCGTGCAATGAATTCAATCAAGAAAAATGAAACATTTACAATGTTCAAATAGGTACTGCACTTAATTTTTTTCCTTTTACAAATGCGTAGATTAATTGCCTGCAGAGAGGGACATTTAACAAACTCCAGGAAGCAGTAGACAGAAAAAGAAATGGTGTTAGCCATGGAATGAACACTCTGAGAATCAGACCAAGACACATGCCTCTCTTGTCTAGAGTACAATAGATTTTTGTCAGAATGGAGGATACTGAAGGCATTTCTAAAACCAGAAGTACAAATCCTGTCAATATGTGAAAGAACTGACATCAGTTCTGTTTCTTTCAAAGTAGGAAATATCATGGGTAGTATGGGAGATGAATAAGCTCATCTACAAACTAGAACATGTGAAAGGAGGTATACAAGAGAATAATAAGTTTGATGATGCATTTCTTAGCTTTGAAATTTCAAAAAGATGCACTTATATACTCCAATAATTTTCTAAATAAGTAAAAGAATACCCATACTTTTATCTATATTCTTCTAAAAAGTTATATAATGTATTGAAAAAAAATTTCTCCATAATATTTATTTAATACTGTAACTTTTCATGAAACTGTATGAGAGGAATAAAATGTTTAAATTTCAATATGCTTAACTGTACTGGGAGAAAAAATATTTGAATCTTAAGTGACTTTGTGACACAGATTTGAAATACCTCGCTGCAAGTATTCAATATCCTGCATGGAAAAGACACATCACATCATTAGTAATTTCACAATTTGAGAGTTACTAACAATTCCATTGATATTCTTGCTTAATATTTTTGTTATGGATAAAACCTTTCTTTATAGGAAACCATCATATTCCTTATGCAAAGAGTAATGTTTTATTTCCTACTAATAACAGAAATCTACCTAACAGAACATGGACATTTTTGTGAGTTCAGTGCACAGGAACAGCCTTTTTCCATAATTTTAAGATCTCCTTGAAGAATATCAAGCCTTCCTGGATGCCTTTGCCTTTCATGGCTGTGTCCCTAGAGACTCTGTCAACCAGGCTTCTGAATAGGCCAAAGTGTCCCTTCTGGAAGTCCAAGGTGGCAGTTTTGCTGAGCCCCTCCTTACTTCTCTGAGACTTAGATTTGCTATTAATTCCTGACTGCCAAGAGGTTTCCAACCACCAGATCACCAGCTAGTCCTCCTCTGTTCCCAAACACCAGGTCCAGTGGACACCTGCCTGCATTGGTTCCCCCATCAGCTGTGCCAGGCAGTTATCTGACACACACTCCAGGAACCTCCTGGAATTTCCCCTCTGCTATACTGTATTTCCAACAGACATCTGATAAGTTAAAAACCCACAAGAACAAGACTGAGTGATTGTGACTTCTCCCAGCTGCTTGTAGAATTTTTCATGCCCCATCATCCTACTTGAGTGCTCAATGACAAACTTCCACCAGGATACCTGCTTTTTTTGGCCTTTTGTAAGACCTACCACAACTGCTGATTCTTTTCTTGTCCATGGAAAACATCTTTAAAAATCAAGATTTAAGTCGATTATGAAATTCAGGGGAAGTTTGAGCTGATACAGAAGCTTTGATAGATACTCTGATATATTAAAAAAAAACAACAAACAATGGAACAAGCATATGAAATTTTCGGTGGCTTTAAAGGAGAAAAAAGGCTTTTGTCAGCTTTGCTTGAGCCACTGCTAACAGAATTCCTGCATCTTGTTCTTTTTTTTTCTTTTTTGTGGCACATCACTTAGGGTAATTTAATATATTCTCATTTTTAATCTTTTTTTCACCCAATTTGTGTATGATACTAATTTTAAACCACAATTTTAGCACAAGAAACTACATCTGTGACATATTAACTATAGCAAGGTATCTCTAGATTTTGTTTATTAATTAAGGCATTCCTTTCATTTGTGTACTTTTAGTGAAGTAGAGCGCTAGCATGACATCTTTTCATGCCCTTTGCAGAAATTTCAATCAAGACACCTCCATAAGGCCAAACGGGTTTTAAATCAACAGCAATTTATACCAAGGATAATAGAATATACAATTTTCAGTACCAAGGAAATGATATTACTTCTCTGTCTGCCATAGTGACATGTTAATTTGCAAAATTTTCTATGCTTTCTCCACAAACGTAACTATAATAAGTAGCAATAACAGTAATTGTGATCTTCGATAAGCTAAGATATGAGGAAGCATAGTTCATAAAAGTAGAACTTAAACTTTTAAACAGGCAATTTTATTCTGCACACAGCAATTACTCCTGTTGTCAGCAGGATGAAAATTTACTACCCCAGGAAGTCATAAAGACTCTGATGCATTCTTACACAGCACAGTGTGAGCTGCATCTGAATGAGACTGTCCTTTCAAAAGCTTTGCCCTTACCCTGTACTACACCGTACCAGCTCACATCTGTGTTGTGCTATCTGATGTCTCTGCACAACGCATGCGCAAGCTAAGTAACACACCAGCACTATTTATGATCATTTCAAGGTTGGAAGTATTTTCTACCTATTTTAGTCAAGGGATTTTTTTTCATTGTTTCAGACAATACATTAAGAAGTGCTTTTGGCATGACTGTTTTTCTCCAATGTCCAAATAACCAATGGAGCATCTCAATTTTTTTGTCTCTTAGAAAGAATCTGACAAACTTATGAAAAGGATTATCACTTGACACCCAAACTCATGAATGTTCCATTTGTGAAAGTGAAGAATAGGTGAAAATACACCATCAGTCAGAATAAAATTGACAGCCTTATGCCACACCAAACCCAGGAATAATATAAACAACTGAATTTTCTGCAAAATCTTAATGCAATGGCTGAAATACTTGACAAGGGATACTCCAGAAGAAAATTTTGCATATGCAGCTACGTTCTGCTAAGAGTGTATAATCTTGACATGGAATTCAATACTCATGGTGGAGTGTTCTGGTTTTTAATGGGATGGAGATAATTTTCTTCATTGTAGGTAGAATGTTTTGGGTTTTTTGCTGAAAACAGGATTGATAACACAGGGGTATTTCTGTTACTGCTGAGCAGTACTTACACAGAGTCAAGGCCTTTTCTTTTCCTCACCTCACCCCACCCCACCAACAAAGAGGCTGAGGGTGCACAGAGGGTCGTGAGGGGACACAGCCAGGACAGCTGATCCTCACTGACCAGAGAGATATTCCAAACCATATGACATCATGCTCAGCTTAGAGAACTGGGAGAAGGAAGAACTGGGGACATTTGGAGCGGTGGCATTTGTCTTCCCAAATCACTGTTAAGTGTGATGGGCCCTGCTGTTCTGAATATGGCTGTACACCTTCCTGCCCATGGAAAGCAGTGAATTAATTCCTTGTTTTGCTTTACCTGTGTGCGCAGCTTTTGCTTTACCTATAAAACTGTCTTTATTTCAACCTATGAGATTTCTCACTTTTACTCCCCCCCACCCCTTCCATTTGGGGGGATAGAACTAGGGGCTCTGTGAGGCTTAGTTGCTGTCTGGAGTTAAACCACAACATGGAGTAAGAATAAAAATTAGCTAACTCCCATATCAGGCATAACCAGATATAACAAGGTAATGACAGCAGCAGGATGTTGATATAGCATCCTAATGTTAAAAATTTGTTGCAAATTATGACTGCAACTCTTCAACAGCACTATTTGCTGATCTACAAGTAGCCAATTTGGACCAGATTTCAGAAGTATCTTTATTTATGGATGTCTTGTCAGCTGACATGCGCATTTCCCGACAGAGATTCTAGGTTTTAGTACCTTTGGCTCAGTCAGGAAAGTCTGTACACATATGGACCACCGCTTAAAAAAAGAATTTATTCCCATTCCCAGTTCTGTATCCATTCTGTATCACCTTTCTGAAAGTTAATGCATATGGAGAAGTTAAACTGACAGAATCACAGAATATCCTCAGTTGGAAGGGATCCAAGAGGACTGTTGAAGTCCCACTTCTAGTCCTGCACGGGACCACTTCAAGGATCACACCATGTTCCTGAGAGCCTTGTGCAGGTGCGTTATTTTTTTATTGTTTCATTGTATTTGTACTCATTTTCATAAAGGCACAAGGAATGTCCATTTCATACATTCTTTTGCAAGGTATACCAAATTATTTTTATCACAGAAAGTAATATTTTCTTCCTGTAATTTTTCTAGTTTCATTACTATTATCTAAAACAATCAAGTTTTCTAAACATCTGGTTGCAGAAAACTAGTAAATTAATACACAAATTCCCATATTATCAAAAAAGTCCTCAATAGCCTGAGGAACTATCTCACCTGTGAAAGAAAGCCAGCATTCCTAAACAAACACACAGATAGCAACCCAGAAAACCTGTAGAAAGATATATTAACAGATTATTCTACTTGCACTCTTTACAGCTCTGCAAATCATATCGCTATGGAGCACTGAATAATTTCACAACAGTGCTGAATTCCATTACAGAACCTTCATTACTAGATTATTGGCCCATTAAAGCCATCAACACGTCATTCTTGAATAATCACCATAATGATGAGCCGGTACCCTGAAACATGTATATGCCCTGCAGCAATAATAGAATAACAAATTAAGGTATACTAATGTAACAAAGTACTAAGTGGAGTTGACAACAATCAGTAAAAAGTCTGGTGTGCCTGTTTAGTATTCCCTAAAGCAAAGAAAACAGTCAATGAAGAACTTATTTTAAATACGCTGCTCTACCATCTTTAATGTCCAGCCAGGGAGGTACGACAAAGTTGTGCTTGTATGATTGCATAATGAATTGGTTTATTCCATACTTTCTAATTTTTCCCCATTTATTAGTAGAAACAACTGGGATGCTTGCAGAATTGGTTCACCAAATTTCTGAAAACAGAAATTCTATATTTTCCAAGAGTACAGATACTATGGAGCCACTAGTACTGCACATTTTTATATGTCTTCCAAAACACCTTCAATTTTAAGCTGTAAAGACTCCCCTGTGGGAATGAAAGAGTGCCTCATTTTCAGTGCTCTATCAGTTCTTGCAATTTCTTTCAAAAGTGCCAACAGGGATGCCAATTAATTGGAGCAAAGATAAATTTTGTGATGCGCCTTGAGATCATTATTGTATTTCATACAGATCACTGATCCACTGTTGGCTAGTAATACATTACTGATCGAGAAACTTCAAACTGTTATGATTCATCTACCAAGTTCTCTCCTTTTTTTTTTTTTTTTTAAGGGAATTAATAATTTTTCCTTCTTTTCAGATAAAAATTGGATTCTACTCTGAAAGATATGCTTTTGCTGAAACATAAGTTACTGAATTCAGTTGGGGAGCAGTCGGGTGAAATATAACGACATATGGGAAGTGATCCAACTTTATAATCAGACTGACCCTTGAAGCCCTCAGGTCTGTCAGTCTATGAAGTTCAGCTGAAGTATTCATGATTTTTAAATCTACACCATTGTACACAGTGATAAGCTTCTTCTTAAAGAGCTCTGCTCACAGTTCTGAAAAAAATATTGGGTATTCCAAAACAACTATTTATTACTCAGGCTCTATTGATAGAAATGTAATTGCTGACTGCTTGCCATTATAACAAATTGGAATCCCCTCACCTATTATCCTTGAATACAGTGCACTCACACACAGATATTTCAAGTTTCCATGCATGTGCATGCTGTCCACTTTCCAGGCTGTAATATATTTCAGGACACAGTGGAAGGAAAATCATTTTTCAGTTTGGTGGGACTGCTACATTCACTATATGGAGGCTGAAGTATCTTCAGGACTTTGAAATCCATAGGTGTGGCTCCCTGATTAAGGCTCTCCTCTTAGTGAAGAGTTTACAATTTCTTCCTATGACACTATCTGCAAAAGGGTGAAGGCTCTAAATAATACCAATTTTCTTTATGATAAATTTGCAGTTGGCTACAGTCTACTTGCCTTCTATTATTTTTTAGGAAAAAAGGGTATTAAAGAAAAAGGGAGTGCACAGAGCAGGTTAAGGGAACAATGCTGTAGCTGAGACCACACTTAAAAATTTTATGTCTGTGAGTAGAGTGAGTATAATGCATAAGATTCCAAAACTCTTAGTTAAAGAAAGTGCTTCAGTTTCCATGGCTGGAGATGGAAACTTGTACTCAAGCAACTCCAGTTCCTTCTTGCTGTGAACATTTGCCAGTAAACCTTTTTTTTGACAGTGTATTTTATTTCAGCTGGTCAGATGATGTGGCTGCTGACTACAGCACACAAAATAAAGACGTAACAGATGGGGAGGATACACTAAAACTTTAAATTTTTGCAGATATAAGGCAGTAATCCTCCATGTGGGACTTGGTCTGCCTTTGTGCTTCACTGAACATCTCATCAGCTACAGCAGACATCCCAGCTTTTCTGCTTCACAGACAGACTGTCCCAAACTTCTAAACACCTAGACAAAACTTTTTAAACAACCTTTTCCTTGAATGCATTTAATCACCATGGGAATAGTTCAATATTCTTATCTTCATATTTTCAAGCCATACTAAGGAAAATGCTGATGTTTCAACTCAACCAGATTAGAGATGCACGCCTAATAAGGAACTTAGGTGTTTAATGAAAAAAAAATAAACAACTTACTCATGAGAAAAATAGATTTATATTTTTTCTTAGCTACACATAATTCTGGGAAACTTAGTTATTAAAATAGTTAATCCCAACAGGAATACCTGTCTGTAACTCCCTTTTGGCTGAAAAATGTGAGTGGTGGATAGTGAAAAGTACAAACATTCCTCAAATGTATTTAAACTCTGTTCTTGTTGCCATTGACAGCTTTGTATTATTTTTATTATGTCCTTATTATTTTTTGAATTAGTGTGAATAATTTGTTAGTTGTAATACTTGTGCCACTTAATAGGCCCAATTGATATAGCATCGAAAATTAAACCTAAACTGCTTAGAGTTACCACAGCAGTGTGTATGTACAATGGCAGCAGATGGCTGTTATCCAGTGAAAAATAATGCATTTATTAAATCAGCTCTTAAATGCAGCAATCTCACAGGAACCAAACTTCTACAGAAAGAATATGGAACAATAAGTATTTCCTCTTCATTAATTTGATTCATTGCATTGTTTATTTGTTAGCAAAATGTACTATAAAATGTAAATGAAAAGTAATACGTGTCCATGTGTAGTAACTGTAGCACAAGATACACTGGACATATTTGTGCAAAGAGCATGAAACCAAATCCAAGACACATTTAATTAAAAAAGATTATTCAGACTCAGCAACATAGAAAATCAAATTATATCTAGTTGAATTCTGGGACAATCCTAGGTCACTGAAATCCTATGCTGAATTCCAAGTACACAGTTTTCTGCCTCACCAATCTCAACACAGGAGTGTTGCAGGGTAGACAGCAGCACTTGCTCTTCTCAGCAAATGACTGACTCTAACAAAAGCCATTGCTTTCAGCATGTGCAGTTGTAGGGCTGGGATGGGAAAGGAACAAATGCAGGTACCCTCTTTATGGAAGGTATTTGTGGAAGGGCACTGTCCCAAATTCTCTCAAAGAAGCTTTCGCTTAAGCTCTTTTGCTGCACATCATCTGACTTCCATCCTGCAGAGTCTGCAATACCTAAGGGAAAAGAGGGAATCCTGCACACACTGATAGCACTGCAACTCGTCCAGAAAGAATTTTAGCTTTTTATGTGTTAGAATTTGGCTGGCCCACAACTGACTTTCTCCCTTTGCACAAATGGAGGCATCCAATGGAATAATTGCATCTAAGGGATATGTCAGGCAAAATGGAGCGAGAGAGCTCTCTTGCATTCTATGGATATGGTGCCTCCAGCTATTAACGTTTTGGAAACTTTATCTGGCACCCTCCTAAGATAATTCTGCTCCAAGTGAGTAATACAGTTCAAAGCGAGATACAGAAAAAAGAAGTTGAACACATGAACGTACTTAATGAAGAATGATAACTTCTCTTTTTATTGTTAACTAGCAAGTAAATAACCACTGAGGTACTTGCACGACACCTCAAACCAGCCAGAACTTTAAGACAGTTCTGCCTATATTTTTTGTTTTACATGAGCTTTCCAACAAACCCAAACAGCTTTTATAGATCTCTTTTTATTAGAACTTACACCGTGAAGAGAAACTCTTTTTAGAAAAGGAGAAAAAATTAGAATGTGAATAGGGAAGTGAGGGAACTTGGATCCTACTCCGTTTGCCAGACATGTTCTTAAGAAGCAAGTAACCTTAAATAACCCTTTCATATCGGATTGTTTTCATTCAGCAACCTTTACTGCCCTCTTGGATTGTAACAAACTCTGCGGGGATATCCTTGGACTTACTCCCAAGCTCTGATGGTCTCTACAGGTACCTCTGCCTACCTCAGCCTGCACTCTGATATATTATGCCCTGAATATTTTCTACAGTTCCCACAAAGGAGTCAATCCTTTCACCCTTCTTTTAGAAAGCTGTGTTTGACAAAGCATGCAGCAATCAGGACAGGACAAACTGAAGCCTCCCTGCCTTCCAGATTCATCCTTACAAACATAATGTATAAAGTGATAACAAACACATGAAAGAGCTGCTGCAGAGTGAGAAATCATCAGTTTTAAAGGAAAATTTGCAACTTTGCTGATGAGTACTGTAATTAGTCACTACAGTAATAGATAAAAGGCTTCTGCACTTTCAAAGAAATTTTATTCACTATTTCCCAAAGCAGAAAGAAAGAACTCCTTTGTAATCTGATACTTGGGCTCTATTCAGCCCTGGGAGTAAGGGTCTGCCATGTGCTTTGGGAGGAGCTGGTACCTTCACTCTTTTCTTGATGTTCATTGTCGGTTCATAGAGACAATATTTGCGTGGACATTTGTGGTAGTTTGACTGTGGCAGAATGCCAGGTGCCCATCAAAGCCACTCTATCATTCCCCATCTCAAACTGGACAGGGAAGAGAAAATATAATGAAAGGCTCTTGAGTAGAGATAAGGAGACGGAGAGATCACTCACAGTTTATTGTAACAGGCAAAACAGACCAGAGTTGGGGAAATTAGTTTTACTACCAATTTACTGCCAATCAAAATAAGAGCAGGAGAATGAGGAGTAAAACAAAACACATTCTTCTAACCCCTCCTTTCTTTCTGGGCCTAACTTTATTCCTGACTCTCTACCTCCTTGCCCCAAGCAGTGCAGGGAGATGGTAATGGGGGTTGTGGTCAGTTCATATGTTGTTCTGCCACTGCTTCCTCCTAGGGAGAGGAGTCCTTCCCCTGCTCCAACCTCCCATGGGGGACAGTCCTCTATAGACTCTTCTAACGTGAGCCCCTCCCACAGGACACAGTTCTTCATGAACTGTTCTGGTGTGGGTCCCTAAAGATCAGACTGCTCCAGCACAGGTTCCCATGGCGTCACAAGTCCTGCCAACACACTTGCTGTAGTGTGGGCTTCCCATGGGGTCACAGCCTTCTTTTGGGCATCCATCTGCTCCTGTGTGGGGTCCTCCACAGGGATGCATGTGACCCCATTACCCTATAGGAACACCATGCTGGAGCAGGCTCCTGGCAGTACCTCTGACTACATAGGCAGAGGAGTCCATGCTGCAACAGGTGTGTTGGCAGGACCCCATGGAGGACCACACTGGAGCAGCCTGTTTGTGAAGAACTGTGCCCCATGGAAAAGGGACCCACACTGGAAGTAGAGAATAAAGTTAAGCCTGGGAAGAAGGAAGGGGTGGAGGGAAGTGTTTTTAAGATTTGTTTGACTTCTCAATGTCCTGCTCTGGTTTTGATTTGTAAAAAATTCAACTAATTTCCCCAAGTTAAGTCTGTTTTGCCTATGATGGTAATTTGTGAGTGATATCTCCCCACCCTTATCTCAACTCATGAGCCTTTCCCTATGTTATCTCTTCCCTGGTCCGGTCTGAGGAGGAGAGTGAAAGAGCAGCTTTGGTGGGCAGCTGCTTTCCAGGCAGGGTCAAACCACTACAACACCCAACATGTTCTTTCAAATGCTTGCAAATTACACCGTTCTTATAAAGGATTTTTTCACTTGCAGAGGAAGTTTTCACTTAGCTATTGCCACTGTTCAGTTAGCTGCCTCTTGTGAGAGGGATAGATAAGCCCTGTGAACACAGCTGCGGGTTGGACCTTTCAAGAGGCAGAAAGTGCAGATACATGGAAGCTGCATTACAGCTATCAACACATGACTGCATGTTAGTTTAATTAAAAAAAAAAAGGAAGAAGCAATGGCATGTTTCGAAATAGAAATAAATTAAGTAACTCCTAGATTCCAGTGTTTATGTAAAAATTATAACTTCAAAACATCCTTTGTAAGTTATTTTAGAGATATTTTTTCAACAGAAAACACCTGGAGAGTTAAATGCAATATTGCCCGACTTAGATTTATTGTGGGACAGTCTTGGAAATACTTCCTTCAATTCTTTTTCTAACACGGAAGACTGCAAAAGTTCTCCAGCCAATTATTTTGTGTTTTGAGCCCTTGTTTACAGAATATCGGCTGTTGTCTTTGCACCTAATAAAAATGTAGTGTGATAATGCCGTAAACGCTGGTACTGTAGACTTCAGATTTTATCATATGGAAAGTTGGCCATGTTTTTGCTATGTGCAAGAGCAGGTTTTAAGAATTCTACCAGAATTACTACAGAACGATCTCTTACATTTTATATCTATTTTTTTCTTGCAATTATGCAAATTTACTAATATACTAAGTTTTACTGTTTATGTCTCACATCAGCACATCCTCAATGCATTAGAACATTGTACTGCATGCTTTAACTAATAAGTTCACTCTCTCCTTTCCCCCATCATCCCCACCTCCTAACTAGTTTAAAGTGCTTTTGATTCATGTTTCCTAGACTTTGAAAGTACATATAAGCAGTTCTTATATGTATGGAAATTTTTTTTTCCATTTTGGCATTCATCTAATTAAAATTATCTCTAATTTTTCACTATTGCAAACAATCTCAACTATCTTCTGCGTACCATGACAAATACATAGGATATATAATCTCTAGCAGTGCTTGTCTACTTTTCACATCTCCGTTTAGTGTTTGGAAGGTCTAAAAAATTTCATGGAACTTTTTTTATGCAGTACAGATTACGTAGATTTATTCTCCAAATAAATGGCTATTTTTTTGCCCTGCCATTTAACACTTTTTCAGCTTTGCAATTTGCTACTATTTCAGCTACTATTGCTAATGACCTGTAGTCGTGTGGGTCCCTTTTGACTCAGAATATTCCATGATTCTATCACTTGGCTCTTTGTCAAAGCCAATATATCTGCTGCTTATTATTAAATCAGTGCTTCTTTAGGATCTTTCTCCTCATAATGCACATCAAAGTTTCTGTGTTCTTCCAATTTCTCTTCCGTGTATCTGCCATTTGACTTTGAGAGATTCACTGGCATTTATTGTGTGAAATTTGTCATATTTTATTTTTAACTTTTTGTCAAGATTCTAAGTGTCATTTATTAGGAAACACTTAAACAGATAAATAGGATCAGGAACCGTATTATTAAGGTGGTGACTCCCATTTGCACTTGGATGATTTCAAATTTTTTTTTTGAAGAAAGAAACTTTAATCACTCCTCATCTCTTGTAATAATTTCCTCATTCTTTGTTTATTGCAGATCACATATGTTTTCCTTTGAACTTTTCAAACACTTTGGTCTCATAAAACTACATGCCCAGTCTAATTCCTCTTCCTTGTCCATTTCACACACTATTCTTCGGGATGATTTTTTGAGTAAAGCTAGAAATTTGCAGAATCCTAAATGTACCTATCTAAATTCAGACCTCATTGCTGCTTGCTTAATGTTGTTCTGTTTTCTTTCTGGAACACTGCATCTCTCTCTCTCTCTTTGCTACTAATTCTTTGCTCTACATTGGGCTGACAGGTTTGACAAACTAAGGAAAGCAGCAGATAGTAAGAGAATGCACAGAGCAGTGATAAGTGAATTAAGAAAGACAAGCTGCTATGAATGGATATGTGATTATTAGGATTATAGTTAACAAGCAGAGAAAAATTCAGAGTACATAATGAAATAAGAAGAGTTGTGAAAACCACCCTGCTAGTATTTCATGAGGAGAGTGGGTGTAACTCTCACCTGTCCAATATGACTCTTTACAACAATGTAATTGACAGATTACATCAAGGTAGGACATCCTGCCTGCTCTAAATTTCAAGACAATATCTACTAATATTATTATATCCAATACCAGCTAATGACTGCCAAACAGTTAAAAAAACCCTAAGTAAATTAGTAAAATTCTGCAGAAACCCATATCAATAGCTACTCAATTCTTTGTCCTCTTGGTAATGGTTATATAATGTGTGTAATACTATGTGGAGTTGTTATCTTTGTTGTTATATAAAGGTTACTTTGCTTAATTTCAGTGGTAACAATTTGGAAAATAGAATAAAGGGAGTTTTTTTAATTAAATCAATAAATAGCCAACACTATTCTTATGCTTAAAATTTATCCTTCTCTATGAATAAGTTTGGCTTAATCAGTGGAGGATCACACTTGAATGTGTGGGTGTTTCTAACTTCCATAAACTCTCTCTGTCTCATACATTACTGCACCCATACATTTTCTAAGTAAATTACTTACAGATTCAAAGATATGAGGAAAGGACTCCACAATACCATTTGTGCTGAAATCTCCAGAAAACTGCATTGATTGCAGATCTCCCCTTGAACACAATACCAATTCCTTCTTAAATGTCCTTATGACTCATCTCTACAAGTTCTTCAAGGTGGCTAGGGTTTCTTAAATATAAGGGTGAGTATTTATATTTGCAGACTACAAGGGTAGATAATATTTGTAATAGTTTATTTAGAAAATTTAAGAGAAACTATAACGAGATTATCAGCTTAAAATTGTTAAATTTTAGCATGTCAACATTTCAACTAGAGTAGGTAAAACATCTCATGCATCTCATTGGAAAAAAAAAAAACGAACAAACTTTCAATATCTTTTGCATTTAAACCTGAACTCCTGTGTAAACAGGTGTTTGGTTTTCAAGAGCTCTAGCTAGAAATTGCCTATATTCATTGAATTCCACGCAAACTAAATACCATGCTAATTTTACACTGTATCCTGTGACAGACATGGGAGAAGTCTCAAGGACCTAGCACCCTTTTAAAAAGAAAGAAAAACTCTTGCCCTCAAGTACTGCCCCTATGCAACAGGCTGACTAATTTTTATGCACAAACTTCTCAGTTTGGTTTTTTTGTGTTCTGATGATAGTAGTTACATGCTGATGACATTCTTTTGCTTCTTAATAAAAGTGACTAGTTCAGAACCCTTCAGGCTGTGATGTACAACACTGCAAAACAGCGTCAAGGAGTGATTAAAGCAAAATAATTGTGTTTTCTGAAAGAAGAGGGTTCTACTGTCTGTGTTTAATCTACAAGGAGTGACACAATTGCACCCTAAGGGGAAAAGGAAGAATATCCTGATGACAGTGTCTTAGCTTCATTTCAAATATGTTCTGCATTAGTATTGCACAACTGTTGAATCCAAGTGTTAAACTGTAACATCTGAAAAACAGGTTCCTTCAAACTCTATGAACTTTGTTGTTCAATTTTCAGGATTTCATTTAGATCGTATCCTATTCAATGCTTAGAAATTCATATATCTCTGACACACTATGTTTAGTACTGTAAGAAATTAAAGCTCAGCATATAGATGCCTGCGGGATAGCTCTGCACTAGGCCACTGGGGTACCTCATCTTTCACTCTCATTGTTTATTTAACCACATTTCTCCAATTGTTCAATTTTTTTACTAGTAAAAGGGAGATGTTTGCATCCCCAGATTTTCTCAGCCCCCTGTAAAAGCGTCAATTCCACCGTCTTTTCTGACTTCAGGAAAGGTCTGATTTTGAAATTGTTTAAATCAGGATTTATTCTTTATTTGGAGAGTTTTCTGCAGCTGGATCCTATCTATCCTTCGTGTATGAAGTTGTTGTACAATTCCCTGCGCCTGGATGTTTTTCTGTATTTTCTGACCATCGTATCTTGTAATTAAATGAATAGTTTCTTTCACATAAATGGTACTAGTACTGGGGAATCAGCTATACCCAGAGTTTCTATCTTCCATTTCTCAATATCTTCTCAAGACTTTTTCTCTCCCCTGGAGGTTAAAATGAATGCTTTCTACTCAAACCCTGCTTTCACACAGTTCCCCTGGACCTAGTCAACGGTCTTTGGCATTAATAGGGGAGAAGAAATAGACCCCTTTATTTTCTTTATTTGCCACAATGCTGAATGCTAGTCTTTGAAATGATCAGGTTCTGTTACATACTTCATTGAAAGCAACTCAGTTTTAAGTTTCAAGAACACATGGCATGTATTTCACTGTATTCAAATCAGAATCAGATGTAAAAAGCTCAATAACACTTTCGGTAAAATTTCATAACTGCTTTGGATGCTTAAATGAGTCCCTCTGGCAATGCAAGAGAAGTGTACACTGAAGAAATGATGCACCATATTATTAATATTTTAAAAATGTATAAAAAGTATATTGAAATTCACCATTCCGTTCCTGAAAGCTGTTGTAAACTTTAACTGGCGGCTACATGCTAGGAAGGCAGAACATCTGTGAGAAAAATTGCCTTAGGCTTAACAGAAGGCTATTAAAATAGAAATGGTTACTATATCATCTCAGTTTCCAGAACACTTACTAATTCCACACCGAAAATTCAGAAAAAAAATGTATTTCATCATAAAAATAAAAGCTGACAATGAATTTCCTGTTACCTGAGCAATGAATCACAGTTCTTAGTTGCTAATAAAAAAACCTTCAAGTTCTCAACAAAAGAGTCCTAACAACAAAAGGCAAGTTTGTCTATGTGAGAAACAGTCAGATTGCAGACTTCTAGCCTAGCACCCTGGTGAAGCACTTCCACTATAAACTTAATCCTAAATAGTCACAGAAGCTGAACAAGAGATTTTACTTGACAGCCGGGAAAAAACGTCTTCTGTATTTCCCTTCTGTCACTACTCCACTGTTATTCACTGCAATCAATTCTTTTCCATCCTCTGTATTTACTTTTAGGCCTGCTAATGTGCAAAGAGAAATGGTATATTAGAGGAAGAGAAATTTTTTAGTAGCTGATCAGAGCTACTAAGACCCAAGTAATATACAAATTAGACAGAATGAAACTTTCAGAACAAGGCAGACTATAAGTAATAATAATCCAGGGATAAACTACTGTTGAACAAAGTGACACATTTTAAAAATCAGTGGAATGGCACATCAAAAAAAGTTTGTATAACTAATAGTATTACTTAGAAAAATATTTTAATATTGACTCCAACTGTACTCTGTGCTATACTAGACATTAAAGAAGCCACACAGAAGATATATTTTCACTGAGAGGTAGATTTGCAAATATCCAGCAAGGTTTAAACTGTCAGGAGTTTCTCCTGTTCTTCAAATAATGACAACACGTGTCCTATGTGTGATTTCATCACACTGCATCATCTCTTACAGTGCGTATATTAATAAGGTCTCTAATCTTAACGTGGCCAAGAATGTTCATTTCCTGAGGAAAAAACAAAAAAAACGCATGAATATTTCAGAATTCTTTGAATGTGCAAGTGTGGTGATTCCTGTGAGTATAATTTAGGTAGACTTTAATTGTCTTGTCAAACACATGAGACTCCAATCAGGAGTCTGAGAAATGAAGTAAACATGAATAGAAAGGGCAAGTATTGTTATGTATAAAAATCTACCAAGAGGATAAGAGAGAAGAAATTTTTATTGTGAAAAATGATTAATAGCTGTCTTTCATGTAAGAACTGTCCCTGGAAAGCAAGTGAGAAATGAGACAATAAATTTGCAAATGATACTAAAGTACTTAGGCTAATCAGGACCAGAAAGAGTTTTGAAGAGCTCTGGAAAGCTATAACCAAACAGGACAGTGGGCAACCTGACAAGCAGACAGTGAGTGATATTACCAAAAGCTAGCTAGAGTGCATAAGAAAGAGAAATGCAAATCTTCTCAAGAACACCAGTCATAAAAAAATAGTTGGAAAATGAAATTGGAAACAAGTCTACAATTCAATATTGAAATCTTACCTTTTGGTCACTGTGCTTTTAAAAAGGTGCTTCAAAATGAAATAAGCTCAGGGAAAATACTGAAGCTCTAGGAGGAAAAGTCACAGGAAAAAGGCTGAAAAGGTTAGGATTATTTGCTTTAGAAAATAGATGAGTAAGAGAGAATATGATCAAAACCTACAGTATAGTCAATGGTAGGCAAGATGGAGTCAGCATATTTACTGCTTGTTTCGTAACATGAGAACATGCTGACATTCCATTTGGGTCAAAGGCACAAACCTGGAAGACTACCTGCACTTTTACACACACAGGGCAGTTAAACTGCGAGACTTCTACTTTCAAGGGTTTATTTCGTCTAAATTTAGTGAGATTCAAAGAGGAATTGAGTATTTACATGATGATCGAGTCTGAGTCCTCCAAATTAGTGAAAAATAAAACTTTAGATGTTAAATTCTGCTTTTTATGGCTTTTATGTTTAAATTAGTCTCTAAAAATTAGAAAGGAGTGGGTGACCTATGTAAGGGGGCAGGTTGTGCCATACGTCTGCCATCTATCTGCAGAATGCTTGACTCAGTCCCTCAAGCTTCTTAGTTTTGCTCTTTCCAAACATAAATTACTGTATAAAATGTCCACTAGGCTAACCCATAATGGCATTTAACTTCCTTCCATGTTTCTGTATAGTTTAAATGAATATGCAAATTCTAATGTACAATTACTTTCATTTTTTACAACATTGCATTATAACTCAAATCAGAATGCAACTAAAAGTGAATTCAAAAACAAATAAGAAATGAAGGTAGTTACAAATGCAATCTGAAGTACATGAACAACCACTTTATTTAGCTAGCAAAAATCTAACGGATGCCTGAACAAGCATCCCAAAGGAATAAACAAGCAATTAAAAAGTCAAAATCACAAAAATGTCAGTGGTTATTTTGGCTCTCTTCCGCATCAAGAGCACTCATTAAATAAACATGAGTCTCTTTTTATATTTCTGTCATTTTGCCTTTTTCTTGAGTGCTTATTGTTCCTGTGGTTTGGGGTTTTTTTCAGGGTGGTTCTTTTTGGGGGAGTGGGAGGTGAGTGTTGTTGTTGTTTTGTTTGGTATTGCTTTCTTCTACATTTTATATTATAGACTTGATACAAGGAATACAAATTATAAACTAGTCTTACCAGATGTCAGGATTACAGTTGTGTGAAAAATGTCCCAGATCAGAAGAGCTTATAAAAATTTTTTGCTAAAATAATGTAACAATAACAATAGGATATGAATATCATCTTGGATTCTGAAAAGAACTAAAGGTGCTTGTTCTACGAATTTCACAAGGTATCAAGTTCTCAATGTTGGTCTTTGTCAGTTTCTCCATTAATTCTAAGTCCACTAAGTTCTTTCTTCTAGAGTCGATCCATAGGAACAATAACATGTATTTTTGATTACACATATTATGTTATTAAATAACATATTAGTCTTCTTTGATTACACATTTTAAAAATGTTAATGTAAAAATGAACCACTGAGGAATAAGGTAATTCTTAGCTATACTAAAAAACATGTTATTTACTTCATTTGGGGCTTGGGAAAAAATCTGAAATTGATAAAGGTCCACCTGCATCATTATATAAGCTGATGATGGATTTTGGAGAAATTCCTGCTATAATTATTCACTATAATGTTCCTTCCATCTTTCTCCCAAATACCGGGTGCCAACTACTGGCAAAAAGAGAATATTGAAATGTATGAATTGCTAGATTTTATCAGCCATAGCAGTGATAATGATCCCTGTCAAGAAATATTTGAAAATATTAATTTTACTAGAAAATCACAGGATTTTTCAATGTATAGTCACACTGACTATTTTTCTGAAATCATAAAACTTTTTAGTCATTAATTATTACATCTAACATACTTTTAAATAGTCCATAAAATTCTGTAACTCTTCAAGCAGGACACCTGGTTCCTTTCAGAGTTCTGCTAAATATCTGGCAGGCAATTTGTATCAGTGGCCTTCTTTTTAAAGAGATCCTGTAACTCTCTCAGCAATGTTATAACATTCTGAGAGTATTGCCTTCTCTCTTTTTAGTTTCATTAACTCATGGCAGCAGCCAAACTTATTCACAAATGAAACTGAGAAAAAAAAAACCTTGATGAGGTTCATTATCTCTGAAAATGATAATTATGTTATGATCAGAGGACAAGATGTTGATGAGGCAGTTTTAGATAGGTGGAGCCTCAAGCATAAAATTATATACCCGGTAACAAATGTCCATGGTGATAGCTTGGAACAAAGCGGAGGGTGAACAGTAGCTTTTCTGTAAAGAAAAAAATGTGGTGAAAGTGGCCCGGTGGAGGCATAATGAGCAAAAAAAAGCACATAAGACAGGTAGGAAAGATTGTTGTTTTCTGTTTGTAACATCACTGGAAATTAAAAGAAAGCTCAAGTGTTGTCAGAACTAGATATCGATCTAACAAATGGTTAAAAAAAATGAGATTAGCTGCAGTGAGCTCAGAGTACTTTATGATCCCTGAAAATTATATAAATTTCAGTCTCAGAAACAAGAGAGTACAGAAAAAAAAGAAATTGCTTTAGCTAATTCTGCTTGGGACACTGTCCTGTTATTACACCAAGACTGATTAAATAGTTAAAACCAGCAATACAGCAATACTCCTGAGTCAGAATGCTGTGATCAACCTGCCTCATCTTCTGCATAATCCTGTAGAAATGTCATTGCTGTTAGGGAGAGCAGCTAGAGTGATTATTTAAATCCCACTGAAGATATTTGGGCCTACTTTCTCCTTGAAAGGAGAATTTTAATGTCCTTGACCTAAATTGTTGTCTGGGCTCCCTCAATAATTAATGGAGAAAAGTAAACATCTTTGGAGGACAATTAACATCACCTGTATTAGTCTCCGTCTTTGGAGGGAATTAATCAGTGTGTGGAGCCATATTATAATCTAACTACTATAAAAACAGCCTAGATGTCTGGTTTAGACAGCACAAAATATTTTAATACTTAAAATTAATTTATGTAATTAACAACAATGAACTTGAGCACATGATTTGAATGAAGTTGGTTTACCCATATAAACAAAGCCAAACACATTTTAAGGATTTTGCTGAGCTTTCAGATGTGAAATGAGCCGTGTTCATTTGTAGGATAGCACCACCAGCTTCAGTGAGAATTCCAAGTAGATTATGCAGCTAAATATTACATGGCGTAGAAAGAAGCACTAAATAAAAATCTAAATTGTTTAATTTGGGGGAAATTTAACAGTATCTTTAATCTCAGCACAGCCTCTTTTTCATTCCCAGAACTATTTTACAGACTCAATGAAGGCACAACATACATTGTGTAATGCTCATGACCTACCACATTAGCACATGAATTCTGTCCAGGGATACTGTCTTTTAATGAAAAAAAATTGAAAACAGGACATAGCGGATATTTGAGCTTACTCACACAGTGCTTGTTAATATCTAGTGGATGTTTCTTCAGGATCCTAATCAAACAATGAATAAAGGTTTGAACCTTAACAGTTTGACAACATACCCAGAAACACATTTACCTGGGACCAACAGGCAGAAAAGGCATGTGACAACATATGAGCAGACTCACTAGAGAAAAAGCTTCTGCTGAGTAGCTCAGTGTGTTCTTTCCATATGCTACATTATGGCTGAAAGGAGGATAATACTCCATGTCTTGTGCCAAAGCAAATAGCAGGAATACTTGATGTGTAATTCCAAACTGTCACTGACTTCCCTAGATAGTAAGTATATTTCTAATGTTCATCTTTTGTAAGAGGCTAGTACCTGTTACAAATACTAGTTTGGTTTCTTTATTATTACCTTATTAATTTACATAATAATGTTTGATTGGATTTCTCCTAATCCATATATAATCAGTATAAATAAACTTGGGATGAATAGTCTTTATTTTTTAAGCAAAAGCCAATAATATATTATTTTATAAAAATAAAAGCCTTTTTTCTT
>VWZG01000647.1:0-16381 GCA_013396735.1 Grallaria varia | reverse complement strand
GTCTGCAAGCTGAGGCAACTAGCCTCCTACACATTCCTCCTACAAAACGTTCAGTTTAGATTTTTCAATAACTTGCACTCTGATTTTAGGATATCTATCTTTGTACAGAAGAATCCCTCAATTTTCAAGGCATGGTTTTCAGCACAAAATGTACAACTACCAGCCAAAGGTGAGAAGGTTCTGGTGCGGTATTGCTTGTAACTACATCCCTACATATTTATACGTATGTGCACAGAAAAAGATATTTTTTCTGTTTAGTGTTTAGCAAAAAGCCAACCATTATTCCATGAATTTCAGACTGGGATATGCAGTTCTTTATTAAATGAATCACAAAACTTGAGTTATATTGAGTAGAAACATTAATATAAAGAGTAATCTGTTTCCTTTTTTGCATGACTTTAATTTACGAGGTCTTTCCTTTTTGAATTAGTCTCCATGAACTGAGTGTTTAATGTATAACCAATCTTGAACTTGTTCTTTTCATGTTACTGGAAATATAAAGTTAATTTCATTGAAGTCATGGTGCTTATATTGCACATTTGTCAAATGGTGGTATTTTCAGAACCCGTATAGCAGCTGTTCTGCTGCTCCTCAGCAGTACACGGAAGTCAGTTTTATTTATAAACATGCAGACCTCTACTCTGCATCCTGTGAATAAAAAACCCTAAACAAACATCTCCATCAATACACAATTTTTCCCTCCTGGTTGCAGGAATTGTGTTCCATTTGCAGCATTACAGTATGTTAAAACCTATGCCTTAGGTTGGAAGGTTTAAGCTTCTGGCAAAAGGGGATAGAAAACCAACAACAAAAGATTATTTCTCTGCAGAAGGCACACAAAAAGAACAGTTGTAAAGGCCTTGTGATCTGTTTATTTGCTACAGGAGTTATATTTTAATCAAGTAACACAATACCTGTGGTGTACAATTACTCAAAATGTATCTGAACTTCACTTCCAGGCCTTTCGGGGGTACTTGACAAAATTCACCCACTGTTAGTGTCCTAGTTCAAGAGCTGCATTTTTCTAAGGGAGTTTTGCTCTATAAAGCTCAGGTCAGAACTATATACTCATTCATAATGTAGCTGCAGCTTTTGCATTTTACATCTTCCACTGAATTTCAACAAATGTTTAGTAAAAGGGTTATCAAACACAAAAATCGTATTCAGTCTTCTGGGGCTGTAAATCAAAATGAAGGGATAAAAGTGAAAGTAATCATAAACAATATAAAATTAATCATAAACAATATAAAATTCCTATTACAAAACCCACTACACAGAGGCTGCAAATTCTCATCTACAGCACAAATATAGATTGCTGACCACTTGTAGAGCTATAACACACCTGCTAAGACAGTGACTAAGAAGTAGCATAAATTCAAAGCTATTACATTGATTTTTAAAAGTATTTTTCCACAGATCTGCACTACCTAAATCCCTTCAAGTGTACTAGGATAATTTCAGTAATTAGTAACTTTTTTTTTTTTTTTGCATACGCAGATGCCATGGGGTTTTTTTCACTGGATGAAGTGGAATTTCTCTGGAATCCACCTCCCTCTCCTGCGCCAGCTTTGTTTTGTGCCCCAAGACACAGCAGAGCATCATGTGCCAGCAGGAGGATGGAAGAGATTCAATTCTGTTCACTCAAGTTTACCCACAGAATTATTCAAATGTTTTGAGCATTAAGCTTTCGATTTCCCAATCCCTAATCCTGACTGCATTGTGGCAAGCAGATAATTTCATTAACTCTAATGAACTATATTATGTGAATTTCCTCTCATTTACATAAAAGGAGGGGTTGATATTTTTTCTTTTTTATCTTTTTTTACTTTACTTGTTACGATTTTTTAGCAGTTATTAACAGGTCATACTTAAATCCCTTGGCATATGTGCTCATGCATCATAGGAGTCTTGTGGCTTAACATACAACACAGAAGCTTTTCTCATCATTTGGGGACAGAAAAATAAATATAGGTGTATAAGAATATACAACGGGTGAAACTAAACAGCCTGAAAACGCACTGTTAGTGAACATGGGGAATTAATTCATGAATTTAGAAAGTGTTTGAGGAACTGTCTGAAAGGGACATCTCAAGGAGCTCTGATGAAAGAAGAACTAGTGTTCTGGAGAAAGGCAAATAAGGAATTCTCCAAGTGGTATTTAAATATTTTCACCAAGGACCTTGGTAAACAGAGTAGGAGTAGGCTGTTGCAAAGTGCCAGTGCCATGTATTCCTGTTTTTTCAGGTCATGGCTACACTCCAACTAAAATACATAAAAAGCCATACAAATTTCTTTTCATTACATGATAATCTGATGCTGCCAAAATAGTTTGGCTCTTGGCCTACTTGATGCCGCAGTTCTTCCCAAGCACCCATACTTGTGGGAAGAGAGCAGGACACAAACCTGATGACTGTTTTGAGAAGGCTGGTGAATATCCTGGGAAGACTGCAGCCTCTTCCATATCATTCCCTTTCCCAAGGATCTCTTGCTGCCCTCCTCTTACCATTACCAGATATCAGTATCTTGAAAATTCGGTTACTTACTTATCCCAGGTTCCATACCAGACATACCAGCTGAGGAATGGGTACATGCATGGATTTCAGGCCACAGGGAAATAAAGGGCATGGGTGTCCTGGTTTATGACCCACAGATAAGCTAAGGGAAGGCATTTATGCCGAGGAAAAGAACAGGGAAAAACCCAGTGTTACAGTCTAAACTGCCACAGCTGCCAAAATTTGCATAAGTTAAGCTACCTATTAAGACTTTGGGGGATCTCTGAGGACACAAGAAAAACATACTTTCTGGCTTTTCAGATGATGCTTTCCAAGTTTCCAAGTTTAAAATTATGAATAATCAGAAACAGTAGTAGAAAAAACTAGTCACTGCTTCTTCCCTTTCACGCTTTAAAAAATAACCATAAATCTTTCTTTCTCTGTATTTTTCAGGTATTTTATTTTCTTTACGCCAAAGGTTCAGAAGTGTCTGGACTCGTATTTCAGTTCTGGAAACAGTTCTGTGCATTTATTCCAAACTGGGAAGTTGCATGAACTTGGCTGACATTATACACAAGTTTGTTACTCTACACTTCTAAGTTTTTGGCAGCAGAGGGAGAGTGTGGTGAGGAGTTGGAACAGGGTGCCCAGAGAAGTTGTGGATACCCTGGAACGGCTCAAGGCCAGGCTGTACAGGGCTCTGAGTAACCTGATGTAACGCCTGGCATCCTTGCTCATGGCAGGAGGATTGGAACTAGGTGATCAGTTGGAGTCCCTTCCAACCAAGGCCATTTTATGATTCTCTGATAATATGATACTGTCTTGTGCATGTTTAAGAAGTCTGTAAGTCTCTATTTCTAAAGAACAAAAAAGTTTTGTTAGTGATTCACCTATTGAGTTATTAGAATGCATTTTCAAAGTGATGCAAAGAGGCCACATACGCTTCTTCTTTTTATAAAAAAGGGACATTATGCTTATTTATAATTTTTTATCCATGTATCTGAATTGCACTTACTTTCCTACAACCTGTTCAGTAGACTCTTGCCTGAGAATTATTCTGCATAACTCTACATAAATTGGTGCTATTGATAGGAATTGTCACACAGTGATCTAGGAAGAGAAATACATGATTTACAACTTGTGTAAATGATTTTGCATAATAATTGATCACATCGGTTGGATTTGGAGTGTACTCAATATAACAAACAATGGTCAATATATTATTTTTTAAAAAGACATTACTTCAGGACCATATAAAATAATCCTTAACCAGCTTTACTCTCCTGAGTTTCAATAATAGATGGTTTAGGGATTTCCAGAACTGCAGCTTTGCCAAGGCTCTTGTTTTTAACAGCCATTGTGGGTTCCTTTCTGAGTACGTCTGACCTCTTTGTGAAGCTACTTCATTATTTTCTATTTTGCGTTGAGGAGTCCCAGTTTTTCACTATTTCCTCATATGGAAGTCACTCTAATAATCCCTGTTAGGCATCCATTATTTTTAGTACTTCTACTGTATCCCTTTAAAGGTAAAATTATTAGAACTGGAGACAACATTCAAGACAGAGGTTTGCTGTTCATTTGTGCAAATTCTAAACAGTGTTTTCTGGTATGTCTGGAGTGGTTGTTTTTTTCCCCCTTGCCTCCCCTTCTAAAAGTGAAGTCCAACGCTGTGATTTTATTCTTGCTTTCTGTTGACCATTGGATCTGATATTTTTGGAGAACTGCATGCAATTTTTTCAGTAATAGCTAATTTAGAGCCCATAATTCTGTGTGTATATATATAACTTCTGATATTCTGAAATTCATTACCCAGTCCATTTGTCCTTTCTCTGGTATATATATTGAAATGCCTAATCCTGAATAGTATGCATGGTGCCAAAAGAATACAAACCCATATAATTATAAAAAAAAACTTCAGTAGGTATATATATGTCCAAAATAAAAAATATGTCTCTGGCATGGTATTTACATGCCAGTAGAGGAGATATGTTTAAGGGAAGTATCAGGTATACTAATATTATTGAAAGGTTAGTTAAAATCTCGACAAAGTGTTATAGCAAACCCCAGAATTATTTTACAGAAAAGACTCTAGTCTCAGGATATCCAAAGACTACAGAAATACCAATAGGATTTTAGTCTTCATGAGGCCTGAAGCTGCTGAAAGAAGTGAACAGTCAAGTCAGAAAGATTTGATACCACAGGAATAACACAAAATCAGAAATGTGAGGGGTATTTCCCCATTCAAGACAATCCAGAGAACTCCTTATGCAACAAAACCTAACTGAAATGAAAATCTCTCAAATATTACAATCAGAAGAGATCAATTCAATTAAACTTTAATCTGCATACCGAGAAGTAAATGTATCATCATAACAACCATTATCTTTGCAGTCTCTCTGTTCATCATGTGATGCAAATATTGATATGAATTATGCAGTAAGCCTTCAGGAAAACTAATGAATGTTTCATACGATAAATAAGGTATTGGCCTCTCTTTTCTTTCAAATCTTTTCCTAAGACTAATCACTAGCTAGATGCCTACAATAACATCAGCAGATACATTTTGCTAGGTTATAGATCAATCAGAGAAAAGTACTATTGNCTGAATATGATTAATTTGATCCTAGGGTATTTTCTTTTAGAACACACAGGTTTAGTCTAATCACAAATGGACATAGAGGTGGAAAGAAGCAGGGGGAAAGGAAAAGGAAAAAGAAATCAGAATAACTTCTTCATATCTCATTAGAAATAAAGGGTTAACAAAAAATCCTATGACAGGACTAAGGGGGTGATATAATAGAACAGAAAGAATACTGCAATATTTTTGCATTTTGAAGGAGGATAAGTTAGCTGCTGTGGTAGCTTTTATAACAGACTGGACAAATGCACAAACACCTGTGGAAAGGTCTGAAGATGGGAAGACTTCCAGGGAATAGATGTGTATACAACAACCTCCCTTTTAAAGCCTTTGTGCTTTCTTCTTACCTTTAAAATAAGCCATACATTGTATTTGTAGTCATTTACAAACACTTGTGCTATAAGTACAAGTGTACTGATATTGTTGAGCAGAGATATTTACACTCTCATCCTGGACCAATCAAAGCCTCCTGCTCTATTTCAATATATACAGAAATAAAAATAGGTAGATCTCCCAGTCAGTTCCTCTCAGTCCAAAAATTCTGAAGTCAGGACTGGGAGGGAGAAAGCTACATTATGAATGTACATATTGTAAATATTTCTAAAGAGAGAGCAGCTATTCTTTTTCTTTCTGTGAGTGATAATCTCTGGATACATTCACATTGGGGAAGATGACAAAACCTCCTACGTAGAGTAGCCATGACACTGGTTTGAAACCACATTTTTTAGGAGTTATGGATTGCTCTCAATCTCCTAGATAATTGTTAGGAGGAGAGCTTTTGTGACAAAAAGAAGATGCATTTGCTGATGCTAACTAGCGTCTCTTCAATAGCTTGATCTTATTGTTGATCTGAACTATTATGAGAGACTTGTGCAAGGTATGAAACTGTGAGGGGAAATAAAAAGCCAAGAAATATTATTTAAGAATTAGGAAAACCCGAAGAAAGCCGAAAAACGTGTACTGATGACAGAGAGTGTTCCACACAAACATTTAAGGAGACTGAAGGATGTCACTGCACAAGGGGACAGTTTGAAATTATGCCTACTCTGTAGAATTAAGCAGGTTTAGGCATCTAGGCAGCTGATACCAGACTGACATGTAGCAGCTCACTTTTGTGTGTTACTCATGCCCCAACAAGCCAGGATTAACCATGTTCAGTAGCAACATTAGAGAATGCCACTTGAATGAGTCACCTACCTTTTAGTGAATTAGAGGACTTTTCACCACAGCTCAAGCAGACTATCAAATTGAACAACAAAGGTATGTGACGAGCCCTAGGCCTTTCTGAGTTGAATCTCTTTGGCACAAGAGTTTAGACATATTTTTCACTTTTATCTGTGGTGGGAAAACCTGACTTACCAGCCTAGTAGAAAATAACTAAGAATTATCCATTATACATCTTAATATTCCATCATCAGTTTCCGTCATCATCCCAGACGTTCAGGAACCTACAACACAAACATTCTACCTAAATGAAATAGTTGGTAAACAGGTGCAAATCTCAGCAATCCATGACATATGAGCTAAAATTCCAGTTGATATAGATGATAGTCAAGGCATGCTAGGGCTGCTGAAGAGCAGAGTCTCATGGTGGATACATACAAGTATAACACATGCATAAATTCATTTTAGCTTATATTCATTTTTTAATGTATGTTCTACTTACGATACTCCTCCATTACCACCCTTCTGGCCAGCACAAGTTGTCACACAGTTTTCAGTGATATCTCAGTATTGAATAAAAGCCTTCCTGAGAGCCATACAACAGGATGCCATTTCCAAACAAGCTCACATAGCTTTTCATATTTCATTATTTTCAACACCCACAAGACAAAACGAAGTGGGGACACACAGGTCTTTTTATAAATTTTTAACTTTTATGTATTTTGAGATTTCAATTCCAGGAAAACATTAATGAGACAAGTATCTCCTTTGAATATTTATCTCGATGTAGGAAAATTTGTAAATTTGGATCTCTGACCTAGCTATTTGAGCCAGAATGCCTCCCACAGTTATGCAACATATACATATTTGTTTGTTAATATTACTCCTTTTCCTCTGCAACCCTAAAGCAACCCAGTGTATTCCCAACTAAGGAACAGATGTGGTTTGTCGTCTACAATAGATAATATTCTGACTTGCACTGACAAAAAATTAAAGCTCCACTGCCTAACAGCTTAATATTAAGAGACATTATTTACAAAGACAATAAGAAAAAAATATCAGTTTTGCAATACATGTCAACATATGTGTGGTTCTAAAGAGTCATAACCTACTCTGCTTTTAAAAAGTGGGATATTCTAAGAAAGAGGAGAGTAAATGGAATCTCCAAAATCATCACTGCTTTCCAAGTTCTTTATAGTTGGCTTTCTGGTACCAGGCAGGCTAGAAGAGATGTAAGAGCTTTGTATACTGGAATAGGGGTATATTTTATTGACCTGTAGAGGAGGAACCTTTTTCAAAATTCACAGTCTAACATATTTTCTTCCACCACTAGTGGCTTATTGGAAACAAATTTCCTCTGAGTGTGGCATTTCTTCTATCTTGTTTATCTTATTATAAATTAATAACCATGTAAGAATGCTTATTAGATAAGTATTAATAATTGTATAAAAATTACTTCCTCATATAATCTGTATGTCCTGAATCTAATGCATAACATTCTGATTTATTGAAAAATACTACTTTCTTGCTAAAAAGTATTCATTGGGAAACCCTTACATCAGTTTTATAGTGTGATTTCCTTTATTATTCATGAAGGAGATTAGCAGAATTAAACTCACTGTGAAGCACCCAGAAAAGCATCATGAAAAATGAGAACAAAGTTTATGAGATGGCTAAAATGAGTTGTGGGGGTTTACAGTTTCTTTATCCCTACAGCCCTCAAAGTGAAGAGTAGCCATATCTGAAACACTAGAAATTCCAGCAGGCACATGGAGAGGAAATTCAAGGCCACATATCTCTTCCAAGACCAGTTCAGACAGTTTTTTTCAATCTTCAGCTAGAAAATCCTGAAATCACAAAGGGCTGGTAGAAATAGGTGAACATTTACAATTTATTATTGACTGATGTGAATATTAAACTCAAGGAGCCCTCAGAAAAGTGATCTGAGGCTTCTCACAAAAAAAAACTCCACACGGTGTCTGACCTTTAGGATAAGGAAAAGCAGACATTCTCCCCAGGACACTTGCATAATGACCTGCAAGCTCCGGCACAGTTGTCAATATCACCACACAAGCAGTTTTACACTGCATGCAGCAAAGCCAGCCATGCAGTCTGCATCATCTTGAAAGAATGGAGCTGTGAAAGACAACAAATACGGTCTAAACTTAGAAGAAGCCAAGAAAACCATGTTAAAGAGCAATATTGTCAGCATCTCATTTATTTGTGGGGCAGTATGTTCCCATTCCATGGTTTGTAACAGATTACATCAGACTTAATTTTGGAAAGAAAATTATAACTAGCCATCCATTTTTTTCAGAACTGAAAATGACAGAGGTATTTGCAGCACACTGAATGGAGGTGCCAAATGCTCCCAACTTCCTTCAAACCAGAACTGATTTGCTGTAATGCAAGTGGCTTTGGTCACAGCACATAAGGTCTTTCTGGCTTTATGACTGCAAATTGTGGATTTTTCTGCCTTTTCCCATCTAGTCAGTCAGATACAGCAATATTAAAGTGATTTGGAAGCTAGATACTTCTATTTTTGCTGCATGTTGCTTTTATACCACATCTCCTCTTTGTGAACCCAACACCTCCTTGTGATAGCTGCAAGCACTGAATATTATTCTTAAATTCTCAAACAATTTCTATGATGCTTTAGACCTAAATTAGGGGAGAATGTTTTACATAGGTGGTTCAACCTGTGCAGCTTTCTCAGGAAAGCTTTGTCAAGTGATAATAAGAAGCTGGAAAACCAAGCACACAAACATGAGTAGAATAATTGGTAACAAGCAAGATGTGTATGTGGTCCATATCTGCAAGAACTGCTGTTACTTGCTACTGAAATGGCTGTAATACTGCACTGAATGCACTGAATGCTCTATTAAGAAGACTCAGATATTTTTGCCTGTGAAATATTACACCACTTGCTAAAAGGCAGAGGACAATGAAGCAAAGACTCTTAAGACAATGAAGTAGAAATCTTGACACTTTCTGTCCTAAACTCACAGTTGCATTTACAGCCCTGGAGTAACTAGCAGCAGAATTCAATACATATTTTTTCAGATGCACTGATGATACCACTGCGCTAGAAGATTGTTTGTGGTGTTGAACACAAAGGTTTAAATAGAGAACAATGTAGAAAGTGAGCTATATTAGCAAGTATCTCTGTTGTCTGAAGTGTCAACACTACGACACTGACTGTGGAGCTCCAGGAATGTAAACGACACCTTATTTTGACCTGCTGGTTCCAGATAAAAACCTTCATCGCATCCTAAATTATGGTGAAAATCATATAAAAATTCTCACATCCTCCCCTGAACTGTATTCGTTTCCTTACAAAAACAGAGATGTGTAGTCAGACAAGCTTGGCCATGTGCAGGACTGTGTTTGAAGAGATCTTGTATTCATAACTTTTCCTCAATTGTATTTGAAGGCATACTTATAATCACACAACTTTTCTTATATTGTTTGCTGTTAGTCTTCTATTAGCCTTATCTTATCTTTCTTCATGTAAGGAATTTGGAGTAGTCTTCTATTAGCCTTATCTTATCTTTCTTCATGTAAGGAATTTGGAGCAAGCTGAGCATCAGGCTTGGAGAAAGAAAGCAAGCCCTTCCAAGCACAAAACAGGGACCAAAGCCATTGTCATGGCAACAGGAATCAGATGAGAGTGCTTCTGTTTTCTATATTCTAGTATATAGGTGGAAATAATATGAATCAAAACTGGAGGTTCAATATTCCTTGATTCAATCCCTAAATTATGGATTAATTCAGATAAATTGCAAGGAAAAAATATTTAAACTGATTTGTGCACTAATTAATCTAAAGATACTGTAACTTTTAAGAAGCTGGAACACTGCACAAGTATTATATATGAATCAAATCTTTCAATTTTATTTTTTTTTCAAATAATCATCCACTATGACTTGTGTCTTTGTTTGACAGTCAGAAAATATTCTGTTATCTATGTCCCTACATAAAGCCATAAATATAAAAAAGATCACTGTAATCACTTCACTGAATAATCTAATAGGCACGTGATTTTTAACTGTGTTCTTCCCATTTGTTATTTTAAAAGAGGATTACATACATTTGAAAAGGCTTTTGGAAGAGCTCAGATCCAATGATCCTGTACTATAATCAATATTTGCAGTACATATTAAATACTTTGAAGCACTATATGCTGAATATATAACACATTAAATACTCAGAAAGTATTAGAAAGTTTGAAAGTGTTCTAATTTAAAAACTAGAACTCCTGAGTTGTTTCTTTGCTCATGGAAGTTACAAACTTTGTAAAACAAAGTGTCTTTTCCCCCAATTTTAACATGACACAGCTTTACCAGATAAACCCTTGAGACCTACATTCAATTTAGACAATGTTTTGCAACATAAATCACAACAAGTATAGGTTTTTATCTCCCTTTTTCAGACAGGGACTTGCCATTGCTGTTCTTCTCAGAGTGAAGCAAATCAAATAATCGCTTTTTGTAAAGGGCTTCTCCATTTGGTTTGTGAGAAGTTACAGTCACATTTTCTCTACTGAAACTGAAACAATTATCAGTGTGTTGGCGGGATCCATACACTGTTCAAAGGACAGAAATCCATTTGTTGCATCTCCAAACAAGAGTTTTGTAGGGCTGTCTGCTGCTGTCCAGCAATGAGAAATGTTGCTGTTTGCCAACCAGGTTGATACTGGCTGTTGTCAGGCAACCAAATGCTATATACTGATCTCATCTTTTTATCATTAGCTTAAGAAAGTCATCGGGCTAATCCCCACTGTCCCTTCCATATGTGTAAAAGACTGAATGTTTCCTAAAATAGTATGAATTTTCAGATTCCAAATATCTCATCTTGCCAAGGAACTACAGGTTCACATTTATCCCTTGGTCTGTAACAGATGCAAAAATGTGCACTCACTACAAACTTTCTTTTAATATTTGCTGAAGTTCAGTCCTTTTTTACAATTCTAAGTCAGATATATTAGCAGTAATGTACTTTGTTGCTCTCCCAGTTAGTTTATCTTGGTTAGATGCTCACTTGATCACATTATCTGCACATTTTCCACTGCTGAATTTCCTCTTTCTTCACTTTGTCTTACCTTGACTGAAGTTTTTAGAACTGCAAAATGTCCAACAATTTTAAATAATGACATAATCTTAGAAGCTTCCTCTTCCTGTCATGAGCAGCAGAGCCATGCTCTCATCACCTGGTGTTCAGGTGTTTCTCTCTCCTGTCAGATGCTTTACCTTTGACATTCAAGCATTCCCTCAGTGACCAGCAATAATTTATCATGGCTTTGAAGGTGAGGTGTATTTCTAGGATAGATTTTCACCTGTTTAATTTCCAGTTCCATAAATCTACTTAATTGTCTCTTTATCTTAAAAACATCATCTGTCTTTGAGTGCAAGACATCCTGTGCCTTTTTCCCATCAGTAGAAATTCAAATATTTCTATTTCTTCTAGTCATTAGAGCACAGATATAAATCTCATCTTCCAGGGCAAAGCAAATCTCTTTCACAGGAAAGAAATTATTATTTTCTGGAAGGGGAGTGAGTCAAAAAAAGACTGAATTTAAAACGAATACAGCAGAATTTCCAATTTGCTGATTAGCAAGTGGTTCATTAGATTACACAAAAGATCTCTGAAGTAACTGCAGACTTTCTCCCACAGTAAGAGCAATACAAAAAGTAAGGAAAATGTCTACGTAGTTGATTCCCTCAATAAGTTTTTAGAGTAGATTTTAGCTTTTTTATTTATTTTCTTTTTAATTTTGTAATGTGGACATCAACTCTGAAAGAATTCTATGTTCCCAAACCTGTGTTCAGTGTGAAAGACAAAATAGGTAGATGAGTGTATGAACAACACCATAATTTTCCCAGCTTTGACCACTACAATATACATTGGTGTTTCTTCTGTAATCCATAAAACTTTCTAAAAAACTGGGAAATCCACAAGAAGAACATGTGTGATAAAGTCAAATAAAACTCCCTTCATCTATGGCTGTCTGGGAAATTATCCAGTTTTGAGCTTTCTCACTGCTTTTTCTGTCATTGAAATTTCTTTGTCGATTTTGTGGCTAAAAGAAATTAACTTTTTTAAAAATAATTCACATTTCTTCTCATTTGTTCGTATAGACAACGTTGTGTGTTCACAAGTCAATTGAAACTTTATTCCTGTTCAAAGACTGAGACATAGGCCAAGATCCCATCTTTCAGCAAACAAGCAACAGCTTTCAGACATGCTTTGAAGCATTGTTTAAGATAAGAGAAATCATTTTGTATTATCACAGCTCTGGCATTACCACAGAAAGGTTTCCCCTCTGCCCCTTGGATTACCTTCCATTTGCCAGTACCTACTTTTAAAGACAAGAGCAGAATACAAAATTAAGCCTGACACTGGTGCCAAGTTACAGTGCATCAATGTCAATTGACAAAAATTCTTTTAATCTCTTTCTGACTTAGTCCAAATGTAAGGGAGTATTGAACCAGTGACTGCTTTCATTTTTAGAGGAACTGTAAATCCCCACCCCACCACCCACAGTTCCACATCTCCCATCACAACACAGACAGCACCTTTTCAACCCTATTACTCTGTGGCCTGCATATCCAAATTGCTGCCTGTTGCCACAGTCACAAGGCTGTGCCAATGTGAAAACAGCAGCGTGACTAGAAAATACAATAAACCCCATATTTTGATCACAGTTTGCAATGTAAAAGAGAGCCGGAACCTTATCTTGCTCGATTTTTAAAAACCATTGTATTTTCAGAGTCTGGATGAAATATACATGTGTTGGGGGTGGCAAGGGAGTCTTGGTGTTTTTCACTGAAAGACGACAAGGACTGCTGTAATATTTCATACAGATTTTGACAAAGCCCTGAGGAAAGAGGTGTCAATGTATCTTCTTTTCTTTGGCTATTAATGTTTACTTAGGTTGTGCCTGTACCAGACTCTTGTTAGGTCAGTGAACCATAAGCATATATTTTTTTCTTGGATTTAGAAGAATGCTCTTGAATCCTACCTCGGAAGACCTCCTTTGTTCTCCCCACTTATATGTATGTCATCATCAATGAATGTTTTCAAGCAGCAAGAAGGGAATGCTTTTCCCTCTTAACTAGCACTTACTTGATCCACTGTTTCACATTTTATGTATCAAAATATAATACCCTCCCACCTGGGTACTAGTTGTCAAAAACACTGAGGAAATTAACTGAGATCCGTTTCTGATCCATATCTGCAAGAGCTTTAATGGCTAAAATCTTCCAAACTATAGGTTTCACATTTCAGCTACACCTCACGTATTCTCTCTGGAAAGCTCTGAACAGTCTGCAAATCATGAGTTTTGCATGGAAAGCATCTTTGAAAATGAGGTTCCACAAACTCAAATTGTAAGGTACCTTTCCTAGCAGCAATTACATATTTATTGGCTATATTAAAACTCAGCTCAATGTAATTATTAGCAACTTGGCTTATCTATCAAAGGTCTAATATTTGATGAACAAAAATTTACAACTCATTTTGTCTCTCTGGAGACCAATTAGGTGAATAGGTTGTGGATTCTTGTGTCAAAATCATTTGAATAAGTTTGCCTTAGAGTTACATTTGAGCTTTCACAGTTTCTTTCTCATGTCTACGAGCCAAGCCAGTAGATTTCAGTTACGAAGATACAAGAAAAAAGCAATGGGACTGATTTTGTCACTGTCAAAACAGAGAAATCCCTTTTGGTGTGCAAACCTTAATTCTTTATCTGGGTGAAGGATTTTACTAGCATGCTCCATTAAGAATGTTTGCAACAGCAGTATTTAATCTCTCTACACAATCACTAACTATCTGAATTGCTTCCATTAAACTCATATTGTTTCATTTATTTTAGCTTGGAATCAGCTGCTGTTTAAATAATTCAAAACATAGAGAACACAGGTAATACTTCTTTTCTCTGTCACTATTTAAGTGTTTTTGTGAACAAAGGTCATCCTCTGTTTGCAAAGCTGTGTGTCTACATTACTGCAAGGGATTCAGACAGCATGGCTTACTTAGGATCTATTTTGTCTCCATTAGGCATTTTAAACTGCAAGTCCAAATTAATCTTTAAACTTGCCAGTTCCTGGGGGTTTCTGTGTTCTGGTTGTTGTTTTTTTTCTCTTTTCCTGGAAATGTTCAGTGCTGCACAGACATCTGGGAAGAACCCCTTTGGTAAAAGTTGTTCCTTCTGTCAGATTGCAGTTATCATCATGGGCCTCCCGTCTTCAACCATACATCTGAATCTTGCATGAGTTCTTGTTATCTAATGGAACCTTCCAGAATGTGGCTGGGATGACCTCCTAGAGCCGGGTGCCCAGGAGCATGTCCAGACAGCTTTTGAGTATTTCAAAGGATGAAGATTGCAGGATGACTATGTGCAACCTGTGCCAGTGCTCGGTCACCCTCACAGTGAAAAAGTGTTTCCTGATATTCAGGAGGAACCTCCTGTGTTTTGGTGTATTCCTGTCCCCACTGGCATTGGACACCCCTGCAAAGAGCTTGGCTGAGTCTTCTGTGCCTCTTCCCTTCATGTATTTTTAAACACTGATGAGATCCCCCTGAGCCTTCTCTTCTGCAGGCTGAACAGCCCCAACTTTTTGTTGGTCACTGATGTGAACAGGTTAATTTTACAGGGTCCTTGGTAGCCAAAGCCATAGTGGTGGGCATTATCAAAAAGCGTTTGATTTATTATTACCCAATCAAGACAAATAATACTTACTTTTGACTTGCAGGACTCCTGAAAGGTAGGTTACAGGTAAACTTGTGAATGACTGAAAGGTCCTGATATGGAGATTGTGTTATATCATGAAATTGAGGAAGAGAAAAAGGGAGAATGGCACTGAAACCTGTTCAAGTGGATTTTCAGAGAAACAAAGATGTGAATTTACAAAAAGCAAGCTAGTGACGTGAGACAGTTGTGGCAAGCAAGCAGGGCATGTGCACCATCTGAACATTCACTGATGTAAATTTAAAACGTAATTCTTAAGAATCCAGCACAGCACAGTTTGGCTGACACTGCAGGTAGCCTGACTCCAGAAAGCTCTGTAGTACGCACTGGGCAGGGCCGGAAGGCTGTGCACACCCTGGAGCCTACACATTTACCTGGCATGCTAAGAAAGGAGTAAGTAGTACAAAAGGAGTAAAATAGATAGAAATTAAAATAGACTAGCTATTTGGGAAGACCACAAGTTATGTTGCAGGTCATGATTTGAGAGGAACAAAGGCGTGTGCTGCATGGCGATGTGTATGACACATAGGGAGAGGTGGTGGAGGTAAAACTGGAATTAAAGTCTCCAGTTTAGTGGTACCCAAAGCATGAATGATCTTTATATTGTCAGTCAAAGGGCATCACATTAACAGACAATGCATATTAGGAAGACTATGTTACATGGCAAACCTGAAGCTCTGAAACGTACAGTCAAAAATATCCTTGCCTTTACAGTCCAAATGGCACAAGTTTACATACATGATGGATACTTTGTATATTTAACTACTTTCTCATTACTCTCAGTGCTATTAAATAATTTACTTAAAGAAAAAAAGAGTAATGGAAAAAATTACCGGTGCTCCATAGAAATTCTGGCATACAAAGGTGAGGCAATATAATATGGACTTTAAATATCTATCAGTTCATCAAATCTGTACACCAGAACACTTAAAGGTCCACAATTCAATATTATAATTTACAGAGAAATTTGAGACAGAGAAACTTTGTGTCAGTAGTAACACTGTCTGAAAATACCAATAGTTCTCCATTGACCTGAGCTTATTCTAGGCAGTATATTATTTTTATATGTTCTCTCTTTTAGAAGACAAAATTAATACCTTTGGCTGATTTTTGCAATGTGACATTGTATTATGACAGAGTAATTATCCTAAACTAAAAAGGACAACAAACTGAATCTCTGTTATCCATTTTATCCCATATATAAAAAACACATCACAAGTCAGACAAGCTACTAAATCTGAGCAATAATGTCACTATCAGTAAAGATTGTAGAGAGATCAAGCATCTGTTTTTTTAAAAGATGATGGACAGGCATACATCAGATATAGTTAATATAAC
>VWZG01000646.1:684012-694864 GCA_013396735.1 Grallaria varia | reverse complement strand
GGGCCCTCAGCCCGCCCTGCCGGTCGTTTCCGCTTCCGCCGCCACTTCCGCTTCCCGCAGAGGCGGCCGAGATGTCGGCGCTGGCGGCGAACCCAAACAATCCGGTGGTTTTCTTCGATGTTACCATCGGCGGGCAGGTGGGGGCCGCGGGAGGGGGAGCGGCCTTTTCCGTGGAGGGACTGCGGCATAAATGGGGCTGTCGGAGCGTTGTGGGGATAGGGGAGCAAGGGAGATGTCGGGGGCTCGTCGTGGGAGGGGCAGTGCCAGGGGAGGGTTATCGGGGCTGTGCGCTCACAGGGCCCGTCGAGAGGGGTTCGCAGAGGAGAGGGGCAGGGCTGCGTAAGGAGGGGCCTGCAGGGAGGGGGGTGCATCAGGAGACTGGATTTGTGGGAGTTCCCGGGGTGGGAAGGCAGCCGTGTAGGAGGGACCCGAAAGGCTCACCTGGCCTCTGTGTCCCCAGGAGGTGGGCCGCATGAAGATCGAGCTGTTTGCTGATGTTGTACCCAAAACGGCAGAGAACTTCAGGTAAGGGGCAGCTGCTGTTCTGCAGCTCAGCCTGGACTGGGCCTGCAAAGGCTTTTCGGAGCAAGAATGTTTTTTGGTGGCAGAGTGATTACCCGAACTGCTGCACCTGCTTTCCATCTCTCTCTACTGTGTGGTATCCTGGTCCCTCAGGGGAGCCCATCAGGCTGGGAGGTGAAGGACTCCAGTCCTCCTCTGCTTCTGCTGTGAAGCCTCTGATCTGCATTTAGAATTGGTGCCTTGTGCCATGGTGGTGATCTCTCAGTCAACCAATTCTCCTGCCATCAGTAAAGGGATGCACTATTTGGAATTCCGCTTCCATCAGAGAGATGGAGATTCCCTACACACCCCACATTCACCATCTCTTACAACCTTGGTGTTAAATCTCTGACCTCCTCACCAGGGAGGGCACAGAAGATAGTTTGAGATGGCAGTGGGGAGAAGCAGCCAGTTCCTGTTTCACTGGGGACATCCCCGATGCAGTAAGGAATGTGCCAGTCAGTGCAGCCATCAGTGCCTTCAGAGTTCTCACGTGTCTCATACTTGGCTCTCTCTTTTGTTTTCCAGGCAGTTTTGTACAGGTGAATTCAGGTAAGTGGGTTGCAGTGTCCTTTCAAGTGGCCCACTGGAGAAACAGGATGGGGTGAGGTGGAAGAGGGGCTCGCCTGGATGTTTTTTGTGTTGTACCAGTACAAAATGAAAGAGTTACAGAAACCTCCTCTGAAGAAATTGTGAGGGGCTCTGTGAGTCATGGATTTGGCAGGTTTTCCCTTTTGGATGTGACTTTGCTTGTGCCCAGGTGGCTCTAAAAAGCCTTATCTGCAAAATCCATGTGCTCATGCTGCACGTTGCAGCGGGATCCTGTGAAGATAATAGTGTGGGTATTGCAGGGAACAGAATCATTTCATGTGCAGAGCCCACTTGAGGCTTCCTTTTGCCTCCATCAGCAGCAACTGAGATGCTGCAGTGCTTGGTTGTATTTCAAGGCAGCTGCTAATGCACAGGGCAACCTTTGGGACTCTGAATTTCTGGGAGGGTTTTGTGTTGGGATATCCAGTAAGTTGCAAGGATTTTCCTTTTTTCTTCCTTACAGGAAAGATGGTGTCCCTATAGGTTATAAAGGAAGCACTTTCCACAGGTAATTCATCTATCATTGTTTAGGCACTAAACAGCAGCCTGAGCCAGATGGGGTTTTGGGATCTGTCTCATGGCATTTGTAGGTCATGACTAATGTCATCCTCCTGTGGCTTTGGGGGCTCTGGAGATGGTGTGGGGTGTATACTGGGGTCACTGGGAGGAATCATCTGCTCCTGGTGTGCCACGTCAGAGATCATTGTCTGGCATCTATCACCTAATCTCTATCCCTGGTCAAACAGTGATGAGTCCCAAATGACCTGATGCCAACTGCTAATTTGTTGTAGATTTCAGGCTGTGGTGTCCACAGTGTTAACTTCTGTTGCACAGCAAGGCAGAACTCCTTTTTACCTTACACTGAGCTTTCTGAGGCCTTTGTCTGCCAAGAACTAAGTGTTGGTTTACTTCTTTAGGGTAATAAAGGATTTCATGATCCAAGGAGGTGACTTCGTAAATGTATGTACTCCTGTATCTCTTTTGTCCTTGTTCTGTATTGTATAACATGCAGCTGTTTCCAAGGGTCTGTGCTGATTTATGGGAACTTTTTGTATTCTGAGGTATGTCTTGACATGTGAGTGCTCGGGCTTGTAGTTAAGTACAAGATGTTTGGACTTGGTGGAAAGTACAGCAAAAACTAGGAAAATATTTTAGAAATGGTCCTTGCAGAACAGAGAGATTGCTACCCTGTTTCCAGTAAAGTCACAGAGAATAAGGTGAAACATGTAAACCCACCGTGAACTGACTTTTTCCATGCAACCATTTCTACTTTCCTTGCCACACCAGCCCATACTTCTACATCCCCTCTCTTTTCCCTGTCAAGTCCAAGTGGGTCTGTACCAAGCAATCTGCAGCCTCCACCTCTCCCTGGGAGGCTTGGACTTAACCCTTACGACCCCCTGGGTTTCTGCCAACATATGGATGGTGAACAGTGAACTGTGTGGTTAGAAACCTGTTGCTGTTCCTGTTCAGAAATGAAACACTGGTTGTGTTCACTGCTGGTATATATAAATGGCAGAACAGCATCCTGTTTGGGCTGAGTTTAACCCCTTTATCTTGCTTGGGGGTTTTAAATTCAACTTTTAAATTGAATGGTTCTGCAGCAATTGCTAGAGAATAAATATGATGACTGACTGGGCACTTCTCTCATGCAGGGAGATGGCACTGGAGTAGCCAGTATATACAGGGGTCCTTTTGCAGATGAAAACTTCAAACTGAAACACTCTGCTCCTGGCCTTCTCTCTATGGTGAGTGTGAAATAGTGGCATCACAGACTAAAAGGCTTTTGGTACTTTCTCTGTGCCCTTTTCCTAAGTACGTGCATTATTTGCTGGACAACAGAAATCTCCACCACTGTGTACAAGGTCTGGAAGACCAGCTTTGTAACTACTAGTCAGAAGACTACTCATGGATTAATATCTCGAGTAACTCAATAGTCCTCATCCTGCATCATCCTCTTTTTGTTGCCTGTTGCTGCTCAGGGACAGGCTTTGCTTGATCAGCTTTTGGAAGAACTTGATTCTTAGAGTTTTCTTGGACTTCAGAACAGTCTTGTGCTGAATGTGCCTTTGTAGAAATATAGTAAAAAGTTGGTGACATGGCTCTTGTGCACACTGGTGTGACTAGATGTGTATCTTGCTTCCTTTGGTTTGTGTAGCAATAAGCTAAAAATAAGCTGGTCTAGAACAACAGCTCTTTCTTATGTGAGATGTGTCTGCCTTCAGTTTTGACTAATTGTATACTTGTTGTATTTTGCCATTGTCAAACCCTAGGCAAACAGTGGTCCAAGTACCAATGGCTGCCAGTTCTTCATCACGTGCTCCAAGTGTGACTGGTTGGATGGAAAACATGTTGTGTTTGGTGAGTACCTGCAGCAGAGTCCTGGAGTGCCAGCTCATGGACATGCCTGTGTGGCAGCTGTTAAAATAAATGGTGAGAATCATAGAATCTCCTGGGCTGGAAGGGACCCACAAGGGTCATTCTGTCCAACCCCTGGCCCTGCACAGGACAGCCCAACAATCCCAGTGTGTGCGTAAGAGCGTTCTCCAAATACTCCTTGAGCTCTGGCAGCCTTAGGGCCATGACCACTGCCCTGGGGAGCCTGTTCCAGTGCCCAGCCATCCTCTGAGTGTGGACTGCTTGTTCTTCCTTTCTTGCTTGTGCTAGCGGAGGGATCTGTGCAGCCTGATCCTGTGATGGCTTATTGTTGAAAAGAATAATTTTTTCCCCAGGTTAGTTTTAATCCAGATCAGTTCCGTGATTGGTGTATTTGTGTATTTGCTGCACCAATCCTTGTGCCAGTGCAGACAGCTGTTCCCAGTCAAGGGATCCCTTTGTTTTCCACTGTCAGAGAGGACTGAGCTTTCAGCAGACTTTTCAGACAATAATTCTGTGAAAACGACATCTTGCCAACTTGCACTGAGCTGTAGGAATTCCAAGCCAGCCTTATGCTGATGTCCTGCTTAGTGCTCCCCCTGATTCTTAAATAACACTGATACTGTTCATTGCCAGGGTTGTGTTCCTAGAGAGGTAGCTTGTGCTGGATGGCAGCACAGCTGGTGGCAGTACATCTCAAACCCTAGATTTCTACACACACCACCCCTGCAATGGGAGAAGGCATTTATTCTGTGCAGAATGTGGAAGATGTTTCAAGAGGGGTTGTTTCCTTCATCAGTTTAGAGATCGGTTACAAACTGTGAAGTGCCAAATAGCTACAGACTGTATGGGGTTTTCAGGATGGACAAAAATGCATGTACCTGTGATGGGAGGGGAGAGCAAAGGTAAAAAACATCCATATTGAAATGGATAAATTTTCTCATTCTAGGTAAAATTGTCGATGGGCTGTTGGTCATGAGAAAAATTGAAGTAAGTTTGAATTTGCCTATCTCTCTGTGAGTGTCCACATTAGAAAGTCACGTACAGGATTAACAAGAATTGTCCTGTTCTCTCTCGCTGTCTGTTTACAGGACACCAGGGAATACCAGTGTTGATAACTGGCATTATCAGTTGTCATCGTTATAACGTAGCAGGAAATCTGGGGAAGGACAGGCTGTGTAGGTTGGCTTTGGAAGTCCTAGTCTCTCATGGCTCTGATAGTCTTTGAGCGGAAATTGCTGTTTTAAGGCTTTATTTGCTTTGCATGTGTTCAGGAAGCTGAATTAAAAAGTTGTTCCATCAGCAGCTTAGACAGGAGTGTAAAGCGTGTCACTTATGTGCCATTGCCTGGGATTATTCAGTGGATGCAAAATCATCAGTTGTGCTCATCCATGATTGGCATGTTTAATAAGAAAAATCAAACTAATCTCCTGATGGGCTTCCAGGAGCTGAAGATAAATCCAATCAAGGGTGGTGATTGCTGCCAATGTCGTGCGTGGTGTCACAGCAGGATAATGAGTAGATTTAACAAATAGCAGTGAGTTCTTGGAGATAGTGGGCACTGACTCCATGGCACACGTGTGGGGTAATGTGCATAAGAGCCTCTAATCTGAAAAGTGGGGCAAGCACAGAGCTGTTGGGTGTTGAGAAAAGGTCATGTGGAAGGAGCTGTACAGCATGGTATAACCTGGATGCTGCTTGCCCTTTTGGCCAGTAGCACTGCTGGAGAATTGTGGTGAGCTTGCTTTGGGCATTGCTGGAGTGAGAGCAAAGTACAGGAAATTTGAGACTCAAGGAAGAGCAGCTGAGTCCAGCATATCAACAGGTTTAGAATGAGGGTTGCTTTGTCACGGTCTCTTCCCTTTCTGTATGAATACAAGTTTATTTTGCTTGTGGCAGCTGTTTTTAGTAACTGTAGAAGATTTAAGCCAGAGCATCTTCGAGTGACACAGTGCCTGCTGTATCGCGTGAAGAACTCTCCAGGTTTTGTTCTGTTCCTTCCCTCCCTTTCAGAGGACCAGCCTCTGGTCTGTCTCCCAAACCTCTGCACACAGGGAGAATTCACCAGCTGATGGCTGGGCCTGTGGCCAAAATATGTCACGGTGCTTCTTTGTTCTTCAGAATTCCCTGTTTCCCATGTTACACAAACATCTCTTAGCCAGTCTTTCAGCACATGTTTCAGCTGGGTTTTCTGTGCTTTTGTGAGGTTTAACGTTCTGTATTTGTTTGTCCCCAGAATGTGCCTACGGGTCCCAATAACAAACCCAAGCTGCCAGTTGTGATCTCTCAGTGTGGGGAAATGTGAAGCAATGAAAGAGCAATGTGGTAAGTGTCAGTCTTCACAGGGACTGTGCCATGAACTCTGGGCTGCTCTGCTCCTTACTTTTCTCTTGAGTTATTTTCACATTTCTTCAAACTTGCAGAGCTGTCTCAGGTCAGTGAAACACCAGAAAAAGCTTCTCTAACAGCATTCATTTTTTGCCAGCTCAAGTCCCTGAACTGGCTTCCCTCTGAACTGCACAAACACCAGAGGCAGCACAGCACAGATAAGATTTTGCAGCTGCAGATGAGGGGAAGATGGCGTTGTGGGAGCTCTTCCTTGGATGGAGTTAGGCTGCCTTGAAGCCTCAGCTTTAGAAAGTGGATGAAAGGGAACTGCAGCAGGAATCCAGGTGGCATTACCCAGGCAGTCGAGGGTGTGGGAGGCCATCACAGAACTCTCCAACTACTGCAAAAAGTAGAGTATCCATGGGTGGGGCAGGCAGGGATCAACAAAAGAAGAGTAGAAAGGGAGGACTTGAGCCTCCTTGCTCAGTACAGCAGTAGGACTGCTGCCACTGAAGGACCAAGGAATTACCATCTTACATAGTCTTACTTTAATTTGAGAAAAATACCACTGTCCTCATCTGAAGGAGGTGTTTCCACTATTTACTATTATTCAGGCTTCATTTTGGTTAAACCAATAGGCTCAGGCTAACATACAGTATTTTATTTCCATTTGTCTGCTCACTTTACTGTAAAAAACACAAGTATTTAAACAAATCTGTCTAGATTTCAGTGTGTTGGGCTGCAGCTTGTCAAAAATCTGATGGATTAACCTTATCGTTGCTCATTTTTTCCAAAATTCAGCAGGCTGGCAGGCTCTGACAAAATCAAATCCGTGCAATTTTTAATCTTCTATTAAATAATTTCCAAAGGCAGCTGGAATTGCCCACAGAGACATGTCCCTGCTTCTGTAATAAAGTCTTGGAGATCTGCAGCATTTCAGAGTCTTAGGAGCTCCTGCTATTTGATGAAGTGACAACAGGGAATCATTCTTCTATTCTGGTGGCTTTTACAGGCTTTTGAAGATAAGGGCAGCCTTGCTAACAAGTTTTCTTGCAGATGTGCAGAGCTATGCTGATGGGTTGCGTTCCCTTCAGGGTTGTCCTCAGGCCCAGACTTGTTGATCATTTCAGTTGGATGTACAGGATCTCTGGCCAACATCCAGCTTGAGACTGGAAGCTTTTCATTCCTAGATACAGGGCTGGTGCTATCTTGCTAATTTCCCAGCCAGGTCTTAGGAACAGCCTTGCTGCACCCTGATGTCTGAGCTGCCTGGGGACGAGAGTGGCTTTTGCCTTGCCTGACATCAGACAGCAACATCAGCTACTTGTCAAGATCCTTGAAAATCAGCTGGGAGAAACAGGCACTGTGGGTTTTAAGTTCAGAGGTAGATGCAGTTGCTTGGCAGGGAGACCCAGGAGGAGTCTCAAGTTCTCTGGCTGATGAAAGCTGGTGTGTGCAGCAAGTGGGATTCACTTAAGATTGCTGTGTGGACCCAAGTGTCACTCTCCAGTCTTGCTGTCATAGGATTTTGGACCTGTTTTTATTTCCTTTCAGTGTTCCTTCACCAGTGGTTAGAGCTGTGCTGGCTCTGTGGATTTCCAACTCCAGCCGACTCCCCTACTGCCTGCAAGCCAGATCCACACTCTTGATGTTCTCCTGAAATTATTTAATAATGGGCATCCATATATTTTTTTTTTACATTTTTAATGTAAATAAAGTATTTTTTAAGCATGTCTGCAGTGCACATCAGTTAACATGTGTGGGAATGAATTCTTCTCCAGGTGAGAAGGGCTGTAGCCTTTTCAGCAACATGCATTATTCCTGGCTGGCTCAGTTGGAAACATTTACTGTATGTTATTGAGGGAATGAAGGGGTGAAAGGAGCTTGACAGAGCTGTGCTGCACCAGTTCCTTCATTTGGCAGGTAACTAAGACTGCCTGGCTGGCAGAGAGGTTCATGGCACCTTGGGAATCTCCAGAACTTTCTGTGTGCAGCTTTACTGAGGCACATGGAATTGGTCTGGCACAGATTCCATTACTGTGAGTGCTGGGCTCTGAGGTGGGTTCTGATGTAAGCAAGTGTTTGTTAGCCATCCCCTGGGACATGGTGGCACCAGCCCATGGGGCTGTCACATGCAAAGGTTTTGGAGGAATTCGCTCAGGTGCTACGAGGGTGTTAGAGCAGAGCTGTAGGCTGGGAAGCAGGGGATGGTGGTGCTGTAGGAGTGAAACTGGGGCTACTTGTCCTGTGTGGTGCAGAGAGCACCGGTGAGGCTGCAGGTTGGTGGAAGAACTGCCTTTCTTAACCCAGAATGGGTCTAGAAACTTGCCCATCTTCTGCAGAACGAGCCAGCACCCTGTGCAGGGCTGGGCTCTAACAGGAGCTTCTCATCCAGCTGAGGGTAAAGGAGGTAGGAGAGAGTCTGCCATATGCAGGTTCTTCCTGCCATTCTGAGAGAGCCCATCCCTCCTTAAACAGCAGGTGTGAGGTGCACTGTGTGTCTGAGCTAGGCCTTGCCTAGTGGTGATGTCCTGGAGGAAGGTCTCATGGGCTTGGCTGTACTCTTTGCTCTCATAGCTCTTTGAGGTCCTGGCTGCAGGCTCTGGCTGGCAGCACTCCTGTGTTCTCATTCTTGGGGTTGCACAGCTGCCAAGGACACTCACTTCTCTCCAGCCTGAGGCATCTCACCTTGTACCTGCAGAACATCAAGCAATAAAAGAAACAAAAACATGCCAGCCCTTTCCTCACCAGTCCCCCAAAGGCTTTGCAGAGGGCTCTCTCCTGTGAGAGGAGGGTTGAAGGTCCCCAACAGGGTGGCTCAGGTGTCTCAGGGAGCTCTGCCTGCCAGTGCAGTGCTGGAGTTTCCACTCCTGGCTCTTGGTGCCCAAATTCACCATTTTTTCACCAGGGAAACCAGTTTATTTCTAGGTCCAGGCTCAGCAGCACTTTTTCAGCCTGATGTATTTATATCACTGACATCATCCGGTCTCACTTCCTACATACAAGGGTCACAGAGCTTCCCCAGATTAATTAACAGCAGCAAATCCATTACCACCTCTTTGAATGTTGTTCCAATGGCTAATTATATCCCATTACATTTCTCCTCAACATGAAGTGTGCAGGGTTTCAGCTTTCCAGCTCGTGTGTCTTGTTCCTTACCTGCTGGCTGAAAGTTTTCTCACAGACCCCATTTTTGGGTTGAATTCCCCCATGATGATGTGACCCTCACCTCATGCGTAGCAAGGCCTGGAATCTCCTGCTGTGGAGCAGATGATGGAGCTCCTCTCAGCTCCAGCATCTTCCTCCAGCTGTGGATGCTGCAGTGGGAGATGGTGTTTCTGATGACCTCCAACGTTCCTCTGAGGGTCAGAGTAGCTTCCAAGCCCCTTGGTCTTACCCCCCAAAGACATTGTTGGCGCCCACCGTTTCAGCCGTAGGTGCATGACCCTGCCATTCCCACAGACTTCCTCTCAGAGCTGGAGTTTTCTCCACCATTTTCTCCCTCCAGGATCTCTGCACAGTGTATTCCTTAATTCCCATTCTATTGTAAGATTATTTTTTGGGTTACTCACTAAGCACCATCCAGTTTTTACTGGATCATTGTAGCTTCTTCATCCAGGTTATCATCATGGTGCAGATTCCTGTGGGATTGTGTTGCTGTTTTCAGGCCCTTCCCTTTGTTAGCTGAGTTGAGATCTGGTGGGAAAATGCCCAAGGGAGCTGGAATGTTCGTAAACCTCCATGGATTGTTGTGGTGGGTTGACCTTGGCCACACTGGAGTCCCTCACCTGGCCATGGGTGGAGTGTGGGGAAGTGGGATAGGGAGCCAGACAGTGATCTGTGTGTGATGCTGGACGTGCTGGTCCTGAGAAGATACACATTGGTTGCAAACATGGTGGAACGAGGGGTAATCTCCCAGAGACCTGGGTGGTTGCTGCTGACCTTTCCCTCCTCTTATGTAAGGGAGGGATGACATAGCCAAGGGCAGGGCTGGGTTTCCTGTGGCCAACAACCACATTTTTCAAGTGTCCGAGGCATGTAAGTTGTTGGACAAGGATGGTGGTTCTCTGAACCTTCCCTCTGGGGAACCCAGCAGAAACATCTGGTATTTCCAAGCCACTGTAAGGTGAAGACACAGGGGAAAGAGCTAAAGAAGTGCTGAGAGGTGGTGGTTGGAGGTGGGCTCCAGCAGGGTAAAGGACCCAGCAACCATGCTTTCCTGCCAGCCTGCGTAGGCAGAAGGGCTCGGGGTGAGGAGCTGCCCCCTGCCCCTCCCGGAAGGGAAGCATGCTTATGTTTTGCGGAATAACAGCCCCACAACCAAAGAAGTTATAGAGAGGTACGTTTATTCAGCGCTGGGTGCAGGGGGGATAGCTCCTCCGAAAACGTTAAGAGAGAAATCCCCTTATCACTTAGGGAAAAAGCTGATTTCCCGGGGGCTGGCTCGGTGCTGTAGCTCCGACACGGCTCCGAATCTGTTCTTTCCCGCCCGGTCATTAACACTCTGGGTCGTTTCTGCCCGTTATTAACGCGAGCGAGCGGGCGGGGCCCGATCGATCGCTCTGCCGCGGGTCTTCATTCAACGGAAAGGGAGCGGCGGAGGGGCCGGGAGCGCCACATGGTCGCGCGCACTTCCCCGGTCGTGTCCGTTGGGGGCGGGAGCGGCAGGGGCGGCGGCCAATCAGGACTCGGGGGCGGGGACTGCGGCTCGGCCAGTAAGAAAAGCGAGCCTGGCAGCCGCGGGCGGAACAGCCAATAGGCGCACGTTTCTACTGAAGGGCAGCTGTGACCACCAATAGGCTTTCGGCGAGGGGCGGTTGCGTGGACAGGAAGAGCCAAGGGGCTCATTCTGCGCTTAACGGGCAGTCCGAGTGGCGAATCGCAGCGTGCACGGGCGGGGCTCACGGAGTGGCTAGCCGGCGTGTGCCGCCATTGTGGCCAGTTCGATCGGGATCGGGAGCGGAGAGCGGAGCTCAGCGAGCCCGGAGCAGGGAGC
>VWZG01000646.1:659851-683091 GCA_013396735.1 Grallaria varia | reverse complement strand
CGGGGAGCGGGCCCTGCGGCGGGGAGCGGGCCGTGCGGCGCGAGAGTCGTGCGGGTGACAGGCGAGGCGCGGGGCGGCAGCCGCGGTGCCTTCGCCGCCTCTCGCCATGCTCTGCAGGAGCTGGTAGGATGTGCCCTTCCTCTGACCCACGGGGGGTTTACCAGGTTGGCTTTTGAGTCCTTTCACCTGAGCAAGACCCGCGCTAACGCCGCGAGTTTATTTCCACGGCGATGTCTCTTACGTTGTAATCATTTCTGTTGTGGTGGTTTGCAATTTTTTGGGGGGGTTTGTTGGTTTTTTGTGCGTTTGGGTTTTTTTTTTCTCTTAAGGATATAAAAGTATTCTGGTGGCTGTCAGCACGCACAGTATTTGTTTAAGATCCTGCGTGAGGTCCAGTCAATGCAAGCAAAAATCGCTTTGAGCACTTGGTAGTTCCAAGTGTGCTGTCACGAGAACACCCTCTAATGTGTTGAGCAAAAGGAGTACGATTCACCCTGTCCGTTAACGCACTGGGGTGTAGGAGAGGTCTCAAGACGCCAAGTGCTTAGGAGAGTCTTTTTGTGACAGTAGTTGGTGTGAAAGAATAATTTGAACGCTTCAGGAGTTGTGTAAATACTTAAAATAGACCTAACAGGGAGAGGAGTCCTGGAAGTGCTCTGCAAACCGATTCTTAAAAAAAGGGCAGTTCTGGGCCGCCTCAGTTGTGGGGGCCACCCTTGGGGGGTTGCCAGAGTTGTTCTCCTTATTTCCTGGTACTTAAAGCCCCCAGTCTCGGAATGTGGCTGAAGACTGGGGAGTCCGCCTTTAGGGCAGCAAGTGCAGTGCTTTTATTGGGCCTTTTATTTAGGCTGGGTTTAAACGCTGCCTTTTGGAACTGTCTGTTACTTTATGAGTGTCTGCCAAGCTCCTGAATTGGTTTTGTGCCTGCAGCTTTACAAACTTGCCTCCCGATCAGCCCTGCTTGCATTGTTCCTGTCATGTTCCAGCTCCCAGTGTTGTGCAGTCACCAGTGCCTGGGAGCCATGTGTCATTGGCTCGGTAAATGCCTCCCAGGTCCCAGCCACAAACCCCACCTCGAGGGAAGGCTTTTCCTGTTCCCTCAGTAGTGGAAATGCTCGGTGATGTCAGTCAATTGAGGAAGTAGCAGCAGCTAGTTAAGACATCTGAGTGGCTTCCCTAGTCATTACTTTGGCAGCCGTTTAATCCCTGAGCTTGCCGTTTGTAATGAGAAACCCAGCATGATCTGCTGTTATCAAAAGATTAGAGTCACAGCCTGGGAACTGAATGGGAGGACATTTCCTCAGCTCTGGGAACCGCCTGGCTGCTGGGAAGCCATGCAGGAGCTCCTGCCCTTGCGTGGCTCTGCTTTAGCCAGATCTGCTTGTAGATAAAATGAGCTTTGGAACGGAAATCAGCTTTGATGTAGGTGTGCTTTAATGTTAGAAGTGTGCTCTGAAATAGGAGTTTGATTTTTGAGTCTTTGTCGATTGTTTCTCGTGGTTGTCAAAATAAGAAATGGGCATGCAGGCTGCTGGCTCTGTCCCTGCCAGAGCTGGAGCTGGTATTTGGTGTTGTCTGGCCTGGTATTTGGTGCCCTGCTGGACTTTACAGTGGAGTCTTCTTAGTCTGTCAGCTTGTCTGATTCCCTTTTTTTTTAAATTTATTTTTATGGATTAAAGATGTGAATGAGAGAGTGGCTTAGTGCAGAGATCAACTAAATGGCTTGTTGGGCCTTCAAAATGGGTTTTTTTCTTGTACCCTTCCAAGTTTTCTTAGAGAAAGTGATAGCTCCTACTGTTCCATCATCCACACAACAGCATGCTTGCTGCTTCCAGATGTGCTTGTTGGAAAACAGCCTTGGGAATGGTGTGGCCAGCAGCATGTGGCTGTGGAACAGCCTGGTGTGTTTTTCACCTGTGTATGCACTGTGAGCTCTGTGTGACCCAGGCCGTCATTGATCTAAAGCTCAGATGCCCTCTTAAATGGAAACTGTATCTGTAAAAGGAGTTTAAAACCAAGGATCTGGTCTGATTGGGCAAAAGGGCGAGACATCCATGCTTGGGGAGCACAGAGAATGAGCTCTTCCTACTTCAGTTTTCAGCTGAAGGTGAAGGAGTCTGCTCAGCATTTTTACTAGAAATGCATTACTGGGCTCTTGTGAAGGTTTTCAGCTTTTGGACGTTGTGTTGTGAAGAAGTCTTTAGGCTCTGGCTTTGCAAGGGCTTCTGGGTGCTGTATTGTGGGGCCTTGAAGATGAAATCAGAGTGGCTCTGCTGCCTTTTGGCTGCCTTTTCCCAGTAACCTTTGGGACTTGTAGGTATCAATTCCATGAGGAAACAAGGTGACTTATTTTTACTGGTGACACCTGACAGAATAGCTGTAGCTTGGATGTTTTTGGAAAAAGTCTTAATTGTTAATTCTAGTTTTTTAAAGCCAGTGGTGAGGAGCACCTGCATTATCTTATAAAAAAGCAACAAACCAAACATTGTTACCCATAGCTGGGAGCTTTCGAGTTCTGAGCATGTTTTCACACAAGCTTATTTATGTCTTTTAGCAGTCGTTTTAGGAAATAAAGGCCACTCTCCTGTTAAATCAAACTGTTCCATGCAGTAATGAAATGAACACTGCAGTGAGGGTGGGTTGGTGTGATGGGAGCTGGGATGTCCCTGTGTCAGGAGCAAGAGAGATGGCTTGTGCAGCTCTAACCAGTACAGGGGTGTCTGTACCTCTTCAGAGCAGAACAGAAACTTCTGCCTGGCCTCATGGCATTTGTGGGAACTCTGCCATGATCATACTGAAAGGATGGATCTTTTTGAGTCCTTGTTGATACAGACCTGAGCTGTTCTCTGTTTCTCAAGAGGGGAGACCCACTCTTGACTGACCCTGCTGCCTTCATGGGCAGCTAGTGGTGCTACTCCTCAGGAAACCTTGAGGCTGAGGGGATGTAACTGGGACTCCAGTGGTGGGGGCACAGCTGCTTCCAGAGGCTGCAGTAGCCAGTCCTCCATAGAGCACTACCAGAAGGAGTGACTGGTCACTTTCAGGTGTTCAAACATCTCCATTGGTGGGATGTGAAGGATAGAGGGGTGTGCAGGAGTGAGGACAAGTGTGCCTTACTGGGCTTGGGCATGTGCTCTGCACCTTGCACAGGCTTTCTGTTGGTCTCTTTACTGTGTGCAGTGAGCTGGTTGAGAGCAGGTTGAGCAAGGCTGATGCTCAAGTCTGTTGTCATGACAAATTTGCATTCTGGCTCCATGCCAAACAAGTGAATTTTTATTTTACTGTGCATTTCATTCATGAATTTCCATTTCCTGTTGTTTTGCAGGAATGACACCAAGGAAGATGTGTTTGTCCATCAGGTAAGATCTTGAAACTGAAACATGGGCTCTCTTAAACTGACTCTGCCTTACCCATGTAAGTAGGATTGACGTGGGGAAGCCTCACATATTCACTGTTGCTTGAACACAGACATCTGTTTCTCTGTTGCATTCGGGGGGTTTAATGTGTCCGCATGAGGTACATGGGGCTGAGTGGGCTGATGATGTACAGTGGTGAGAATTGCACTGGCTGTCAGTGTGTGCTTGGGGATAACTCTTTGGAGTCCAGTCTCCTTGTGGGTTCCTAGAGTGGTTAAGTAAGCATCTGGAAATAAAGTTAAATGAAAGACTTGCAGCAGGGTGAGAAATTAATTGGGCTGTAAATAGGGATGAAGTGCCAGTGAAGCTTTTTTCCCCCCAGGAAAAACTTTCATAAATGTTACTGCTCTAGGCTTTCAGTGTAAGTCTATGAACGTTTTAATAGGGACTTCCTCAGTTTAGCAGGTATGTATTCTTAGATTTAATATATGGTGAGCAGGTAAACCTCTGGAAAACAGGCCAGAGTAAGACTGTGCACCACACCTGTGGTTTCCTTCGTAGAGCAGGTAGGCCTTAGTTTAATCCTTTGTTTGACGTGCAATGCTGTAATTAGCGATGTGCTTTTTATCTTTTCTGTCTTTGGATCTCTTGGTGGGAAGCAGCCCACAAAGAATTCATAGTGGAGTGTGGTTCACTTATGGCATTTAGGAGTCAATGGATCATTCTCTTGTCTCAGGTTAGGGATAAACTGCTGATGTTAACACAGAGGAAGAGAAAAGCAACTCCTGGAAAGTGTTTTGTGTTTGATTTGTTGACTCTCAGCTTCTTGCTTGTTCTATATCTAAATTAGCAACTATTAGAGTCATCGGTTTGTCAGAGGTTAGTCTGCAGTGAGCAGTGGAGAAAGGTGGAGCACGAAGGGACATGAACCCTGAGGGGAAGCTTTCAGGCATGATTTGCAAGTACGGTCACCTGTGAGTGACCTTGACTTACTAGTCCTACTTCAGGACTTGTCATGTAACTACTGTCTGTGTTTCTAAAATAATGGTTGGGTAATGATTTGTTTTAATGTGATAGCTTTTACAATGAAACAGTTTCAGTGGTCTAATCTGAAAGAAATCAGCTTGTTTGAGAAGCTTTAGCTGTGGATGCTATTCCACATCCCTGTTACCTAGCTTGAGTCTCACAAGGGCTGCTGGACTGGCTGCTGTTGTAATAAGGCTTTGCCTAAAATCACTGCTGTATAGGCTGAGTCTTGCGGTCGTGTTTTTCCGTGGATTTTGTTCCATTTAGGGGGAAAAAATTTAGTCAAATGTGTTGTGAGTATTTTTTGTGAGTTTTTACACTTGCATTGCTGTTCAGGTAAAGTGTTTGATTAGCAGAACATGGCTGAGCATGTGCATCTGGAGTATTAACTCATCTCTTGAAGATGTCATCCAGTACTACAGAGCACCAAAAACTGAGCCTGTTCTAGTACTGTTGTTGGACATGTGGCCACTGATACAGAAGATTGCCTGGTGCTGGCACCTGTGAAGGGCCAGTCCTTGGTGTGTCATATACAGCTAGAGTAGATTTGGGATTAATTGGTAAATCCTATGGTGGAAGCAATGGCATTGGAAGCCTCAGAGGAAGAAATCTCTTGATTTCTGGCCGTTGCTATGTTTACATAGCATGGGACCCAGAGGCTGCTGCATCCTGTGGTGGTGTGGGAAATGGTGGAGGGCTGGAAATCCAAGGGGGTGATTGGAAAGGCTGATATATTGCTGTATATGATATGATGATACAGAGGAATGTATAACTACCATGGTGATGTTAAATGCTGAAGTCTGGTTAGGAATCCTAGGGCCAGTGTGTGGTGTGGGAGTTTTGTTGTTTATTTTCAAGTCTTCAGGTATACTCCTTTGTATTCTCATGTTGTGCTTGCACTGTTGTGTTGTTAGACTGCCATAAAGAAGAATAACCCCAGGAAGTACCTCCGCAGCGTAGGAGATGGAGAGACCGTGGAGTTTGATGTGGTTGAGGGAGAAAAGGTAAACACATCTCTCGGGTGTCAGAGCGCACATGGAAAACTCGGACTGCAGGCTTTGGTGTGGTGCCTGTGGTTTGAGTCGATGCCTGATGAAATCCAAGGAGGTGAATGGTTTTTTTATTGCTTCACAGTGTGGATGTAAATCATTGCTCAGTGCTAGACTGTGTTATGCTGTAGTGGGTGGGATGCTGGCTATTTCCCTAATGCTATCCCCACTTTTTAGGGCGCGGAGGCAGCCAATGTTACAGGACCTGGTGGAGTTCCAGTGCAGGGCAGTAAATACGCAGCAGATCGTAACCATTACAGACGATATCCACGTCGTAGGGGCCCTCCACGCAACTACCAGCAAAACTACCAGAACAGTGAGAGTGGGGAAAAGAGCGAAGGAGCAGAGAACATACCAGAAGGTCAAGCCCAGCAGCGCCGTCCCTATCGCAGACGGCGGTACCCACCTTACTATATGCGTAGGCCCTATGGGCGTCGTCCACAATATTCCAACCCTCCCGTGCAGGGAGAGATAGTGGAGGTAATGTTTGCCTAACGTGTGATGTTAAATGGGCTTGGTTGCTTTGGAGCAGGGTGATGGGACGTGGTTTTTGACGCTTCGCTTTTGACAGTCCAGGTGGTTTTGCTAAGGTTTGGCAGTAAGATGAAATGCTGTGTCTGAAGCTTTATAAACCAGCATGTCTGAATTCATATTAACTGGAAGAATCTCTGTCATTTGCACATCTGTGCCCTAGAACAGCTGCCCACCTTGACTGAATCTGACACCTTTCCAGCTCCTTCCTCATGGTGTGATAAGCTGTGGTGTTAACGCAGTTCTGCTTGGGGCTGAGGAGGTCTGTGGCCTGATGTCTTGCAGGGTGCTGACAACCAGGGTGCAGGAGACGGCAGACCAGTCAGGCAGAACATGTACCGGGGTTACAGACCACGATTTCGCAGGTATGCTCTAGATGAGCTTCTAGTCTTACGCTTGTCTTTCAGCAACAGAGCCAGGACATGGCAATGCTCAGATGCTGCACGGTTAAAGCGTAGCTTGACTTTCAGGGGTCCTCCTCGTCAAAGACAGCCTAGAGAGGATGGGAACGAAGAAGATAAAGAGAACCAAGGGGATGAGACCCAAAGTCAGCAGCCACCTCAGCGTCGGTACCGCCGTAACTTCAACTACCGACGCAGACGCCCAGAGAACCCTAAACCACAAGATGGCAAAGAGACGAAGACAGCCGAACCACCAGCTGAGAACACGTCCGCTCCCGAGGCTGAGCAGGGCGGGGCTGAGTAAATACCGGCTTAACATCTCTACCATCATCCCGGGTGCGTGGCTGGGGTCTGGGAGTGCCATTTGCTGACATTTTTCTTTTGATGCTTTTTTTTTAATTTGTACCTTAGAAGGTTTGGACTCCGCTTGCTCATGTGTGCTGTAACTGATCTGTGAGCATGCCTGCGGAGCTGAATTGTGAGGCTTTGTTGTGCCAATGCTGATTAATTGGGAGGACTTGGTTACAGGCTTTAATTGTCATTGATGGAGTTAAACTTAAAATCTTGGCTGTATTTGGTAGTTCAGGCTTACAGCAGTCTCTGCCCACCCAGAAATTGAAACAGTGCAGGTGTAGTGACTTGAAAGTAACCAGGAGTAGCAGGTGCTGGGATTTTCTGAGCTTGGTCCCCACAGGAGATGGATGGCATTGAGACCTTAGCATCTGTTTCTACAAAGTTGATGCAGAATTAGGAGTGTCTTGGGAGCATCTTTTTATCGAATCAAAGTGCTGGAAAAACTGGTCCTTTTGTTAGAGGATGCAGGAGCCATGGCCTGCAGTGCTGAGGTGCAGGCTTGGGAGGGCTGTGTGCAGGACAGGGGCCAGAAGCTGGGTTTGTTGCAAGGGAGCCTGTCTGTGATTGGTACTTGTTTGGTGCCAATTTCTGGGGGACAGTTCTGCTAATTTTGGTTTATTTTCATTGCCAGGACTTGTTCTGTATTTCCTCTCCCCAGTATGGGTATCCTGTCCCTTTTGTCACTTGCTCATTGCCTAGAAGGCAGGAGAGTGAGGAGAGGCATTTTTAGGCTGTGGTGGGAGCAGACTCAGTGGTCACGCTGCTGGGATGGACAGGGGCTGCAGGAGTTGGGCAGGGAGAGCAGCTCGGTGTTGGCACCAGCTGCAGCTTCTTCCAGCTGTGGCAGCTCGGGGTCTCCCTGTGCACAGGCTCAAATGCTTCCTGTTCCTCATGCAGATGGATCACTCCATCCCTGTCCAGGCCTTGCTGCAATGATTTCTGTGCTTGGTGTAAACTTCTGTTGAATCCCAGTGTTCATCTTGATGGTCCACCCCTCCCAGACGAATTCTTAGATCGTAGGACACCACAAAAGGGACACCATGATGGCTTGGTTCCTCTTGCTGTCAAGAGACATTGGAGAATATTGGTTGTGGTTTCTGTGCTCTGGGCAGTGACTGAGTGTGTTGGCAGAGCCTGATGGGAGCAGCCATTCCCATGGCAGGAAGGGGGAGATGCAGGTAGAATCTCTTTGAGTTTAAACTGACTGACTGTTCTCTCTGGAGTCCTTGGTGTTGGTACTGTGGGGAAGGTGGTTGGTTTGGTTGCCAGGGGGGTGTGGGGCTGACAAGGATCAGTAGGGCTGTCTGTGAGCATGTGGCAGGCAGCTCAGGAAGAATTTTTGAGCTGCAGTTGAGTCTTGCCACACAAAGCACCTGTGTAATCCTCTGTCACCTGTCTGATCAGCTTTTTGTTTTTTCTATTTCAGTTTAGTCATCAAAGAAGAGACTTCAAGAAATGAAGAAGAAAATGAAATTCCAGCAATAAGAAATGAACAAAAGAATTGGAACTGAAGACCTTAAGTGCTTGCTTTTTGCTGTTGACCAGATTACTAGAACTATCTGCATTATCTATGCAGTATGGGGTTTTTATTATTTTTACCTAAAGAATTCTCTTTTTGGAAATGATAAACACGTTTTTTAAAAGCCTGTTTTTTCTCAAGATACCTTTAAAAGTTTGTAAATTGTTTCATATCTGGTCAAGTTGAGATTTTTAAGAACCTCATTTTTAATTTGTATGAAATATACGCCTGATTTTTTCAAGTCAAACTGCAAGCATCTGTTAATAAAGGTCTTAAAGAGTTACTGTGTGTGTTTAGGTGTTTTAGACCCACTTCTGTGTGAAAGGGTTTTAAGTGGTCATTGAAGGCTTAGGAAAAAATGACTGCTTTTTTCCTTGGGCATTACGGGTTGGTGGGGTAACACAAAAAAAATAAAGTGAAAAAAGCCAGTGAAGATGCAGTTGACTCCCACTGGAGTGGGATAGGCAGGGGTGGAGAGGGAAGAGTGCCTGGTGTTAGCCCAGCGTGTTTCCAGGAGCTGCCTGCTGAGGCAGTTCAGCTGTGTCCCTGCTGGAGTACGTCAGTCAGAACTGAGGTGGTGTGAGGGTGCTTAAAAAAAAAAGGAAAAAAAAAATGCAAAAATCATAGAATCTCAGAGGAGTTTGGGTTGGAGGAACCTTAAAGCTTGTCCAGTTCCACCGTCCTGCCATGGGCAGGGACGCCTTCCACTATCCCAGGTTGCTCCAAGCCCTGTCCAACCTGGCCTTGAACCCTTCAGGGATGGGGCAGCCACAGCTTCTCTGAGCAGTCTGTGCCAGGTTCTAGAGTCCAAAAAATCCCAAACCTGTCACTGGGGCTGTGCTGTAGCACAGCTGCTCCTGATTTCTTGGGACACAGATGCGTTGTCACAGCAGCTGCTGCATCGGTTGCTGGTGTCTTGCTGCTGGTGTGCAGGGAGGAAGGGAACTGGGGGGAAAACCAGGGGGCCTGGTTTGGCTGTCACCCTTGGCTCTGCAGTAGCACTGCAGGGCCAGATGTCCCCTGGGGGTGCAGCAGCACAGAGGCTGAGCTGTGCATCATGGCAAAAGCAACTCTGCCACAAAGTGCTGTGGTGAGCCCGGTGAGTGGTGGCTGTTCCTCCAGCACATTGGAGATTGCTCATAGGGGGTGTGACTGCCACTGTGGAGCACCTGCAGGAGGGGATGGCTTTCCAACGGCAACTTTTGGGATGAACTCTGTGTTCTTAGTCATTTCTCCTGTGAGCTCCAGTGCCCCAACAGTTCTGTGCTTCAGGTTTTGCTTTTTCCAAGCACCTTCTAGCACTCCCACTTGCCTGTCCCTCTGCTGTGCTGGCCGAGAGCATCCTGCCCTCTGGACACTGCTGTTTGACAGCAAACTGTAATTCCTGTTCCTTATTCCTGTCACTCAGGTTTAGCTTTTGGATTTCCTTCTTTCCCAGGTCCCTGGGGTGTTGTTGATGACTCTGACAGACTCATCCTGAACATGCTGTTGGCAGAAGCACGAGGAGTTCCAATGAACAACAGATTTGCTGCCTTTTGGCTTCATGTGTGTGGGCAGGTGGCTCAGGAGACCCTTGCAGCTCCTCTGGGTTGGAATGCAGGGTGCTTTGCAGCCTGGCTGGGCTGGGCTGGGCTGCAGGAGTGTGACTGCAAATCTCTTCACACTTGTGTGCTTTGGGCAGTGAGTGTGCCCCTGCAGCACCATCTGCTCAGGCCTTGAACTGGCACCTCTTGGGGTGGCAGAGCCTGTGTCAGGAAGCTTCTGCCCAGCTTCCCTATGCTGTGACGTTTCTGATGCTGAGCTTAGGTTGAGAAGTAAGGAAATGAGCACAAAGCCATCACTCAGTGATTTGAGGGTGGTGGGGATTGACCTGTTGGTGGCTTTGGATTCTGGTTTGTTTTCATAATGGTTTGCAAGTGAAGAAGGATAATGCACTTGGAAAACAGAATTCCCATTTTGTGTGGACTTAAAAGCCCCACTCTGCAGGTAGGGCACCTCTCAAGCTTCAGATCTACTCACCTTCTTGTGCCTGATGAGTATGGCTGCAGTGTTCCCCAGTGATCCCCATGAAAACATTGATAACCAAGTGCTCCAGACTCCTGTTTTTGCCCAGTTTTTGAGTGCAAACATCGTGCTATCTCATGCCAGAGTGCAGGGGCAGTCTCCAGCAAGGCTGGTGTGGGAGAGATCTGGGCTACCAGCCACGTGGAGTCAGTGTTGCTCTATGCAGAAAAAGCTTCCCACCGAATTCCTCCAAAGCATGGGCTGAGACAGAGGAGCTCCTCTGCCCTCAGTGTCCCAACAGCTTTCCCAGGGGACTTGGGAGCATCTTTTCTTAAAGCAACATTTTTCTGGGGTTTATTTTCGTGAAACCTGGCTGGAAGTGGGGAATAACCCTTCCCTGGATGACTTCTGCAGCACCCTTGCTTTTGGCAGCCACTGGTGCTGCAGCTGGCTGCAGTCAGAGCCTGGAAGCAGCTGCAGAAACGTCCCAGTAGATGTGCTGGTGCTTTCACAGGGTCAGAGTGGTGGGGAGAGCCTCCCGTGGCGGGGCTGGGTGCAGGAGGTGTTGTCACACGCGGGAGTCCATGGCGTACATCTTGCTGGTGGCTGTTTGGTGCCAGGGCTGGGGATGCACCGGCGGTTGCCGGTGGCTGTCGGGGGCTGCCAAGAAAGAGTTGGGGTTGTGTCATGACCGGCAGTCACAGGGGGATGTGAGGCTGCCACAGTGTGGCAGGAGAAGTGAACCTGGACAGCCGGTAGGGTCAACTTCCACCCCATGGAACCAGGCATAAGGACTGAAGATGATGTCTGGGAAGGCATCACCTGCCCAGTGTCCTTGATGGTGGAGCTGAATTTCCACTAGGACATCCCTGCAGCCACTGACGCAGGCTTTGTCTGGTCACAGTGATGCAGATCCAGAACAGCCACTGCTTTGGGTAAACATCAGCACGCCTTCACCAGGACCTGGATGTCCCACAGATGTGGATGGACCCCTGTACCCCCTCCATGCCCTTATGGGGCCCTCACTCAGCCTCATCCTGCTGGGCGTACCCTCCCTAGCTAGGGGGACCGGCTGGACGCAAAGGGGTTCCCACTTGGTTGGGCTGGACCCTGCGAGAACATCTGCAACCCGTGAGTTGGTCCTTCACCCCACATCCCTGCAGGGAAAAAAGCTACTTGAGATGGGATGGGGTGGGACAGGGCAGACTGACCTGTGCAGGCGTAGAGGCAGCAGGTCAGCAGGACAGATGCCACTAAGCAGCCAGTGGAGCCGGCCATCCCCAGCCAGCATGACCATCCAAAGTCATAGTGGACTCCAAGGAATATATTGTGTGACACCAGCATGGCCCTCTCCATGTACACATCCACCGCATACCACACAGAGCCCACGAGCCCCAGGATGCCTAGGAGGAATGGGGGTGGTTAAAAATGACCATAGAACTCCCCTCAAGCTCCCCAAGGCCCTGCTGAGAGGATGCCACTCGCTCCTGGCACCACCCCCAGCACCCCGTGGGACAGGAGACCTCTCTGCCCCCACGCACTCCCAATGCTGAGGATGACTCCAGCCCCGTAGCACATCTTCAGTTTGGCACAAGGATCTTCCATGAGGAACTTGATGCAGTCGAGTCCAAGAACCAGTGTAGCCAGAGCAAGGCCAGCCAGGAGGTCTGCTGTGATCATCAGAGTCCGTGTCACCACAATCTTCACTGGGCAGGGAAGGAAAAACCAACCAGAAAGGGGAATGAAGAACGGTCAGAGGAACAGCCCTCTGCACTCCAGATTGCTGCCTGTGTCCCTACTGGAGTGCCCTGGCTCACAGTGGCCCCACATCACACTGGGACCCACCAACTCCATTGCTGACATGGGAAAGTGCTCAACAGGCTCATCAGAAACTTAATTAAGGGCTTAATAAATCCATTATTAGACCAGTTCAAGAAACCAAGTAAAATCAAGTGCACCCATCAGCAGCTAGGGTGTGGTCATTTGCTCAAGGCCTTCTTGGGCAGAAGATGCTGCTGTCCAGACTGTTTCTTCCTCCAACTTGTGTAGCTGCTGTTTTGAGCAGCAAATATCAATGTGCCGGTGTAAAACAAGAGTTGGCACGAGTCACATCAGCAGCTGTGATGGGACTGCACTCTGAAAAGCTCCCTCCTCCTCAGAGCAGGGCAGCAGCCCTCCTTAGTCCATACTGACTTCTTCTTTCCTTCTCCACTGCCTGAATCTATGTTGTGCCATGTCGTGACCTGATACAAGGGTTCTCTGTACAGGGATTGATGTGCCCTGTGCAGGCCAGGAGAATTGTCCCTATCCCAGTGTGACTGTCCCTGAGCTGTTGGCACAAATCCTTGGCCATTGGGAATGGTCCTTGCCCTGTCTGCAGCACGGTGGGTTGCAAATCCCACCGTGCAATAGGAGCAAGAGCTGCCCCTGGGCTCTACATGCCCAAACCCCTTTGTTGTCAGGTGGCCCAGCTTCACAGTCTCACTCCTGCCTGGTGACCCCACAGCAGGTCTGGCTGAACCCCTGAGTTGCTGCCCGGGCCAGGCAGTTGGGGCAGGAGACCAAGAGTAGCCCTGGGCTGGCATTGCTGAATGACAAAGGGCAACCCAGTGCAATGAGGATCCCTCTGCTCTTCCCTAAGCTATGAACTTAAGAAACGCCCCCAGGCCAAGCCAGCTTACCTGGGTGGTCAGCCAGAATGGAGTCATACTGGTCGCAGGTCCTGACCCCATCCTGCATGTTGGTGACACACTCCCTCCAAAGGCCCCGGCATTTGTGACTTACCTGGAAGCAGGAGAAAGACACTCAAGCAAAAAGCACCAAAAAGCCTTCCCAGCTTCCCACGGATCTCCCAGCCCAGCAAGGCAGATTTCAGGTTCCAGCCACCACACCTGGATATGTCCTGGTGACTCCCTACCCATACCTGCTCTCTGCCTCCTTCTCCTGCTCCAGCATCTCTTTATCTCTCTAATCTTCTAACCCTTCAACTCTAGCAGGGAGTGGTGGGTTTGTCCCACCATGTCCCCTTTCCAAGCCTGTGGCGACATGATGTAACCTCATGGAGAGCATGGCACCTACCTTGCTCCCAGCTGCTCACCTTGAGGACGATGGTTGCTCTGCTCACCTTGAAGGTGGTTGCTCTGCTCACCTTGAAGGTGGCTGCTCTGCTCACCTTGAAGGTGGCTGCTCTGCTCACCTCCAAGCTGTCATCAGCATTGACCATCCAGCAGTCCGTGCACGTGGCCAGGAGCAGGAAGAGAGCTGAGAGAAGAGCGAGCCCGAATGCTGTCATCTGCAGGGCTGTTCTCATGGGGTAACCTGCAAGGGCATAGAGACATCCACCACCTCTTTTCTGGCTACTTCCAGGTACCTGATCCACCAAGGACAAAGTGCCACTGAGGTCAGGGTGTCCTCTGGATCCCTGAAAGTCATCTAAGCCCTGTCTCATGGTGCTCAATGCTGTCAAAAATGCTCTGATAGCCACAGCCAAGGTTGGGCCACCAGGTTTAGATGCAGGGAGAGCCTTCAGGGACACAGCAATTCTGCAGTGGAGATGTTCCCACATCGGTTCCCTCTCTTCCAAATAGAAGCAGAGGACAACTATCAGTTGGGAATCAAGAGCTGCTGGAAACCACTGTCAAATAACTGCAGCTGCCAAAACCTGTGACCTGAGCATGTGTCTCCTGGTATCCAGAGGTTCTCTGGATGCCTCTATCCCTGCAACCACGTGACGGTGTAGGGGCATCATCTGCCTTCTCTTGCCTTTGTTTTCTTCCTCCAGGAAAAGGCATGAGGTGTTGAAACATCCAGGTTGGAGCACCAGTGAGTGTCCCGTGGAGGTGTCCTAAGCTCAAGCGCAAGCCCAAAGAAGTATCTCCTATTCCAAGATGGACAAGGGCTGCTGGGGCATGACATGGGTGTCCCATGGAGCTACCAAGGCTTTCCACAGAGCAGAAGGGATGGGACCTTTCATTTTCCATCCTAACCAGAGATGGAGAGGCTCTGCAGAGAAGGGAGCTGTGCCCGAGGTATGGAGCAGGGGACATCATGCCAGCAAAGACTGGGTAGGAATCTCACCTTGCCACGTCTTGCAACCCAAAATGCCAAATGTTTTAGTCCCTGAGGTTGCAACCACTGCAACAGCCTTTTGGACAGGGGTTTACATGAATATGTTAATTAACAAGACCAGATGAGTCTCTGAGCTCCATATGTTGATTATCACGGGGTGGTAACTCTTTGTCATCCCCAGGTTTGGTACCTCCAGCCAGAGGCTGCCCACCCTGGCACAGCACAGGCTCCCTGTGGGGTGGAGATGGGGAGGATGATCATGGTCCCCACACACATTGTGCCCCATCTACTCCCACATCCCCTCTTGGGATGTCGCTGGGAGCAGGGGCATCACTGCCCCATCATCTCTGAGCCCTTCCATCAGCTCCACCCTGAGTGTGTCTTACCACAGGCAGCCTCTTAGACCCCAATTCATAATAATTTTTTGGATTCCCCAGGCTCCATTTTAAGCTAACTCTCCATAACCTGATTTGTTTCCACTAGACCCCAGCTGTTTCGCAGCCTTCGAAGAAAATCTGTTCAGCCACTTGAGTTATACGAGCGAGAAAAGAAAAAAAAAGGAGAAAAAAAGAGAAGAAATTCTTAATGCTGAGAAAAGCCAGCTCTAAACCCAGCTGACAACAAAAGGGGCTCCCGAGGGAGCATTACCTTCACCAGAGGCTCATCACAGCTGCAGTGGGAGGATGGCAGAGGCTGTCCCCGGTGATTCAGGGTGGGAAGGTGGAGCTTGGAGGCCTTTCAGTGTCAGTGGGATTCTGCCTTGGCTGATCTGATGGAGTCAGGGACACGCAGTGCTGGCTGGAGCCTGTGCTGGGCTATTTAAGGTTGGCCCAAGGCACGTCAGCTGGGCTTTGAGCTCCGAGGAGTGATGGGCATCCCTGCAGTCATGGGCTGGCAATGGAGCCTCCACAGAAATGTCACGTGGGGAAACCTCTGGAGACCTGCTGGGAACTCTCCCCAGGTGGGGGACTTTGTGTCCTGGGCAAATATCCCCTGTTTTTTAATTAGACATTTTAATTACTGCCGAGGAGTGAGTGGCCTAAAACCCAGGAGTGGTGCAACAGAGTCAGAGGGATGTAAGGGGCCAAAGAAAGAATCTGGAACACCAGGATGATAATTAACCACTTTGGTTGGTAATTAAGACCCTTCTTTTTTTCTCTCCATTAAGTAGAAAACAAGTGACAAGCACTGCAGTGGAGATGGCTCAGTATCACGTCTGGTCAGTCCCCAGGGAGGTGCCTGTGACCCTGGAGAGCAGCAGACCTGCTGCCTTGCACTTGGAGCTGCCCTAAAAACCTCACGTTTGTTCCCTCATCCTCTGCTGCTTAGGGAAAAGTCCTTTTTGCTCTCCCTTTCTTTCCCAGGATCCCTGTTGCAGCACCCTCTGAGCATCCCTGGGCTCAGCCATCGCTGCCCCCTCATCTCCCACCCCCATGGAAAACAGTCATATTTTCATTTTGGAGATCACAGATGAGACGGTTTGGGGGTTTTTTAGAGTGGGTTTTTTCGTTGGGTTGGTAGGGGGTTTTTTTGTTTGTTTGAGGATTTTTTTTGTGTTTGAGGTTGATGGTGATTTTTTTCCCCCCCTCTAGATAATCCTCTCCAGCATTTTGCCGTGGGGATTTTGGCAATGCATCAGTCTTGGCAAATCCTCGAGCTTCAGCCCTGCAGAGACCCCCAGGTGCCTGATGTGTGCGCTTGCTTGGGCTTTATTTTGAGTTATCCTGTTTTCCCAGGATTCTGGCACATGGCAGGTCCGAGGCTTCGGCAGGGAGCAGTGAATTAGTGCTGGAAACATTCAGAAGGGCTTGCAAACCTCCATTTCCCAACCTTTAGAGCTCAGGAATTTGTGCTCCTTGGACATCCATGACACGGGAAATTCCGCTGTGACCCCAAGTGATCCAAAGCTTCATGGCCTTGGCCACCTATCAAATAAGTTTATTTGTATTTTCTGCTCATCTGAACAGTCACTTTATGATGTACTAACCTAATCTGCCTTGTCAATCCCCAACTGAAACCTTTTGGAGGGTTAAAAGATGCAGGTGAAGGGGCAGAGCCAGCAGTAATTAAGCTCCTTTCCCTGATTATTGAAGGTGCAAACCAGACCTTGGGGCCCAGGAGGTTTGTCAAACCCACGTGTTCCAAAAGTGGTGCTGACGAGACCAAAATGTTGAGGCTTTAGCACACACTGTGCTAAAAAACCTGCTATGGCTGGAAAGGTAAAAAAGGAATAAAGATGTTTTCTTTGATGGGAGCATCTCGGAGAACTGGAGAGAACTCAGCAGATGCTGTTGGGGTAGGACAGCGAATAAAAATCGATAAAAGCACCACCCAATTCAAACAGCCACGTCCCAGAGGTGTGAGAAAAGCCCCTCTGGGTACCTTTGGTGGGGTGATTTCCCCTTTTCCATCATTTCTGCCTGTTTAAAAATGATCATTATCTCCCAGGGGGTTTAGCAGAAAGCGAGAGGCATGACGAGAAATCTCAATATTGCTCACTAAACTGGTTTTATTGTCCAAAAGACGCGTGTGAGAAGGGGGGAAAGTGTTTTATCCTGTCTGTGCTGGGCACAGAGGCACATCCTCCTCTCTGATGGTTGTCCAGCCCTCAGGTGACCGACCCTTGGAGATGTCACAAGAGCCACCAAGGACAGTAAATGGCTGGTTTTGGGGTGGGATGGGATGTATTGGTGGAACAGGCACAGCAGGCAGGACGAGGACACCGAGACCAGACAAGGAGCCACAGGAAAGCCTGGATGGAAGGAATTACCCCCAGGACAAACATGCACAGCATGGCAGGACAGGAGGTCATACCCCTGCAGAGGGGGGCAAAAATCAGCCCCAATGAGGTCATACCCCTGCAGAGGGGGGCAAAAATCAGCCCCAATGAGGTCATACCCCTGCAGAGGGGGGCAAAAATCAGCCCCAGTGAGGTCATACCCCTGCAGAGGGGGGCAAAAATCAGCCCCAGTGAGGTCATACCCCTGCAGAGGGGGGCAAAAATCAGCCCCAGTGAGGTCATAGCCCTGCAGAGGGGGGCAAAAATCAGCCCCAATGAGGTCATACCCCTGCAGAGGGGGGCAAAAATCATCCCCAATGAGGTCATACCCCTGCAGAGGGGGGCAAAAATCATCCCCAATGAGGTCATACCCCTGCAGAGGGGGGCAAAAATCAGCTCCAATAGCAAAGTGCCCTTTTAGGCTCGTCAGCTCTGAATTCATGGAAAATGGGAAAAACCAGGCAGAGCTCAGTTTTGAGCATCCCTAAGAAGGTGATGAGAGGAAAATGCTGGTGGCATTTCAGACTTGGGAAGAGCCCTGCAGAGGGAACAAGCTGGAGTGTAAGGGGTTTAACCTTAAATGAAGCCATTTTTAAGGCCGTGTCCTTCGAGAGCAATACGTGGCAAAAGACTCAAGGTCTTTATCCAGGAGGGTGAGAAACATTAAGGACAGGGGAGAGGCTCCTGCCTGGGCCACGCTGCAGAAATGGCTCTGACCCATCCCAGGAGCCACTGGCAGGGACTGGTCCAGATGGGGAGTCAGGGGGAATGAAAGAGACAATTCCAGAAAGATACCCATGACTGAAAATATTTTAATACAACCAAGTCACAGTATTTAGTACAAACAGAAGAAAACCCAAGCATTTAAAAATCCCCACCAATCCCATTTCCAAGGCCATGCATCACATAGAAAATTACTGGAATTTTATATTAAAAGAGTAAAAACATGCTTTACACAACACTGGGATATAAAAAGGCTTTTTTAGTTGATGCTTTTTTTTTGGTAGTGGTTTTAAAGCACAAGGTTCCTTTTCAATCCTCATTGCAGTAGTTTTTGGTTGGTGTTTTTGGAGGGGAACCCCAAAATTTGGGTTCAGCCCCTGGCAGGTAAAGCCAGCCTACAAGCACTGCCCTTCCCTGGGGGGTGCCAGAGAGTTTTACAGGGGGGCTGCAATTTAAAAGAGAAAAGACAGGCAATGCAGAGGGGAGAGAGAGAAATCACCACCCCACTCCCATGGGCAAAAATAGCATTGTTTCCTCCTCCAGCACAGCCTGGGATCCAGAGCAGGTCATGGGCATAACATCAAAGAGAGGGAAAGGAAATAAAATAGAGGGAAAGAAAATATAATGGAGAAAAATAGAGTAAAATAAAATACAGTAAAATAAAGCAGATGAATAGAGAATAAAATACAGTAAGATAAAATAAAATAGTGTAAAATAAAATGGAGCAAGATAAAAGAAAATTGAGAAAAATAAAAGTATATAGAGCAAGAGAAAATTTAAAAAATCAGCTATTTCACCTAAGTGGGGTTAAAAAATAAAATAATAAAAACCAGATAACCAAGCTGTTTGGATTATTCCCAGTGTCTTTCCCTGCAGGTTGGCTGGTGCCACAAATGCAGCACGGCTGCAGGGATGGGGTCGGGGATTTACAGATGAAACTGGAGCTTTGGCAGTTGCAGAGCAATTAGGCACAGTGGAGTAGATGTACAAGCAGGCAGAGGCAATTAGCAGGTTGGGTTTGGAGCCTTCACCGCCTGCTCCAGGGGATCCTGTTGGTGAAGAGGGATTTGGACTCAGTGGGGAAGGCAACAAGATTTGGGGCTCTGTCCATCTGCCACTCAAAATAGTTGAGTTGGGCACCAAAAGTAAAAACAAACCCTCCTTTGTGTTCAGAGCTCCTTTTTGCTGCTTTAATTTGCCCAAACCCATTTATTCTTCTGTTCAGCAAGGCACAGCCTGGTCCTGGGAAGGAAGGAGCCCAGTGCAGTTTTTGGCTGGCGGAGCTCAGCTGGAGCAACTGGCCTCCAGCAGGAATTAATGCTAATTAATAATTTAATAAAATGTTGGGTTTGGGTAGCAATGAGGTGGGGGAACTCTGCACCCTGAAAGCATTCCTCTGCCAAGAGCAGGACATGGGAATGCTCGAGCCCTGAGTCAGGCTGGGGCTGTGAGAGGTGAAAACCTCAGCTCAGGAAAACCAAGCACTGGCTTCGCTCCCCACTTGGTCACAAAAACAGGGTGTGGGAGAGGGGCGGTCATGGCACAAAGTGCTTCTGTGCAGCACATCCCCACAGGATGGGCTCCGTGCCCCTGGGGCACCAGCATCACCCCTGCAGCACCCCTCGGACAGACAGACGGACAGGGTGCAGCACCCCTCGGACAGACAGATGGACACGGCACAGCATCCCTCGGACAGACAGACGGACACAGCGCAGCAACCCCCTCTGACAGACAGACTGACACAGCCCAGCATNACAGTGCAGCATCCCTCGGACAGACAGACGGACAGGGCACAGCAACCCCCTCTGACAGATGGACACAGTGCAGCATCCCTCGGACAGACAGACGGACAGGGCACAGCAACCCCCTCTGACAGATGGACACAGTGCAGCATCCCTCGGACAGACAGACGGACAGGGCACAGCAACCCCCTCTGACAGATGGACACAGTGCAGCATCCCTCGGACAGACAGACGGACAGGGCACAGCAACCCCCTCTGACAGATGGACACAGTGCAGCATCCCTCGGACAGACAGACGGACAGGGCACAGCAACCCCCTCTGACAGATGGACACAGTGCAGCATCCCTCGGACAGACAGACGGACAGGGCACAGCAACCCCCTCTGACAGATGGACACAGTGCAGCATCCCTCGGACAGACAGACGGACAGGGCACAGCAACCCCCTCTGACAGATGGACACAGTGCAGCATCCCTCGGACAGACAGACGGACAGGGCACAGCAACCCCCTCTGACAGATGGACACAGTGCAGCATCCCTCGGACAGACAGACGGACAGGGCACAGCAACCCCCTCTGACAGATGGACACAGTGCAGCATCCCTCGGACAGACAGACGGACAGGGCACAGCAACCCCCTCTGACAGATGGACACAGTGCAGCATCCCTCGGACAGACGGACACGGCGCAGTAACCCCCTCTGACAGACAGACGGACACGGCGCAGCATCCCTCTGACAGACGGACATGGCCCAGCATCCCTCGGACAGACAGACGGACATGGCGCACCAACCCCAGCACACTGGGGGGCACCCCCCGACCCACCGCAGGCACCGTGGCAGTGACAGGCACGGGAGCTGTGACCCTGGGGCTGAAACCTGGAAGATGAGGAGGAGGAAGGTCTCGTGGAGCATTCGGGGACAAGGTGGGGTGGGAGCATCAGGGTCTTGCCTGTTTTTGGGAGGGGAGGCAGGCGCTGGGCAGTGGGAGGGCAGGGTTAGGGCTCAGACAAACTCCCGGGCCGTGGAGGGCTGCGACTGCCGCTGGTACTGCTGTCCTCGGCGCTCCTTGGCAGGGCAGGAGCAGCACAGGAGGGCCCCCCCCAGCACGGAGAGGCCAGCGGCTCCCCAGCCGACGAAGAGAGAAGAGCCAAATTCGTACCTGTGGGGAAAGGGGTGGGGGAGCATCAGCGAGGGGGCACAGAGGCAGAGGTGTAAACTGAGATGGGCAATAGGATGCTTGAAGCCCTGATGAGGCCACCAGCAATGCTGAGGCACATTTTGGTCCTTCCCTCTCCATCCCCATCTTTCATGTTGGCCAGATCCAGCTCCTACATTTCCCTACCCTTTAAGCCTCCCTTGGGCTGCAACACTCCATATGCACCATTACCCTGGCCCAGCTGGTAACAACTAAAGCTTTAGCACCAGGGACACCTTCTGCAAGGTGGCAGTGAGGGGTGGCAGAGGTCCCACCCACGTGGCACATCAGCCCACAATACCACGCCTTGCCAACTCCAGCAAGGGAAGGTGCGATGGGAAGCACAGGGACAGGACAGGATTCTGATGAAGAGCACACCCTGAGCCAGGCTCTTACCTGGCATTGATGGGGATGGTGCTCTCTCTGAAGAACTCATAGGTCACCTGCGTTGCATACAAGGACACGGCAGCCAGCGAACACAGACCTAGGCACAGAATCACAGAATCATGGAATGGTTTGGGTTGGAAGGGACCTTTAAAGGTCATCTGGTCTAACCCCCCACCGCACAACAAATGCTGACCATCAGTGACATGTGGCCTGCACTGAACCACTCCCCTTCCTCCAACAGGGTTCAAAGGTGTTTGAGGATTCCCGTACCGGTGAGGTGCGAAGGCTGGAGCTGCCTTACCAGAGAGGATGAAGAGGACACCTCCAGCAACAGCTATGCGGCTCTTGGTGACAGGATCCTCCTCCCCAACTTTAGTGCATTTCATGCCCACCACGCTCACGATGATGCCGAAGAAGCCCAGGAGGAGGGAAATGACCATGAGAGCCCGGGATGTCTGGATGTGAACTGCAAGAGGAGGGAGAAAAACCTCTCCCAGCAGGTGGCTTTGGCCACAGCCAGGCACTGGAAGCAAGGTCACCTCGTCCCACACTGGGGATGGATGTGTCCTTAACCCTGTCCTCACTGCATGGCTCCCATGTTACCTCTTCCCCACCTGGCAGGTACAGAGACCTCAGCTCAGCTCAGGGCACCACTCCCAACACCCTTCCTGACCTTTCTCCTGGCCACACTCATCCTTCTCATGATTGCCTGGGCTGGAATACAACTTCCCCTGAACAGCACCACAGTCCCCAAACACCACAAGGGTGATGCACAGTCATGGAAGGCAGGGGGGAGTATGTGGGTTGTGATGTCCCCAGGGGATAATGTTGGTCCCCAAATGTGGTGCCCACCCTAGAGCTCAAACCCACCAGGGCCAAGGGGCATCCCAGCCACATAAAAGGGCTCAAACCCGCAGGGCTAAAAGAGGCTCAGCCCTGATGTGGGGAGTTTGGGGGCTAAGAAGAGCTCAGATTCACAGATGGAGGGGGGAAACTTGGGACCCACATGGAGGCTCAGCTCCGTGGGTGGGTGAAGTGGGCTCAGACCCTTCTGCGGGGTGTCAGGCACTGTAGAGGGGCTCAGACCTACGATGGGGTGAGAGGGTCGAGAAGGGTTTGTGCCTCCAGAAGACTCAGGCCCCTGGAGGGGCCAGGGAAGCTCAGACCCACAGGGGGAAGGAGGCACCCAGACATTGAGAGGGCACGGGTCTGTTCCAGGGCGGGGTTTCAAACCCATACAGGTGGGGTGGGTTCAATCACAGAGAGGGGCTTAGAGTCATATGGGGTTGGTCAAATCCACAGCGGGGCTCAGACCTGCAGGGGTGGGGGCAAGGGCAGCTCAAGATCCAAGGGGAGCTCAGACACAGGTTGGAGAGAGTGGGGGCGACCGAACCCAGGAAAGGAAGCGGCGCCGGGCCCCGTACCCACCGTCGAGGGAGAGCAGCGAGTCGTGCAGGCGGCACTGGACCTGGCCGGTGCTCTGCGCGGCGCAGCTCATCCACAGCCCCTCGTGCAGCCCCACGGCCGTGATGATGGCGTCCCCGGCGTAGGAGCTCTGCCGCCACTGCGGCAGCACCGCGGCCGCCAGCGCCGCCACCCAGCCCGCCAGCGCCGCCAGGAACCCGCCGAGCTGCCGCGCCCCGCCGCCCATCGCCCCGCACCGCCGAGCGCCGCACGCACCGAGCGCCCCGCAGAGCCGAGCGGGGGACGCACCGAGAGCCCCGCAGAGCAGAGAGAGGCACGCACCGAGCGCCCTCGCAGCACCGAGCGCCCCGCAGCACCGAGCAGGGCACGCACCGAGAGCCCCGCAGAGCCGAGAGCGGCACGCACCGAGCGGGGCACGCACCGAGCGCCCTGCAGAGCAGAACGCGGCACGCACCGAGCGGGGCACGCACCGAGCGCCCCGCAGAGCAGAACGCGGCACGCACCGAGCGCCCCGCAGAGCAGAGAGAGTCACGCACCGAGCGGGGCACGCACCGAGCGGCTCCGCAGCACCGAGTGCCCCGCAGCACAGAGCGCGGCACGCACCGAGCGCCCCGCAGCACCGAGAGCCCCGCAGAGCAGAGAGGCACCGGCAGCACCGGGCGCCCCGCACCGAGCGGTCCC